>BROG01000667.1:150000-405749 GCA_030159075.1 Atrina japonica
ACAAGACAGGTGGTCATGTATGACAGTGGCTTCACAAGACAGGTGGTCATGTATGACAGTGGTTTCACAAGATAGCTTTCACTGTGTATAATGTGGGGAAATATATATTCATATATATATATTCATCTTAACTGTTCTGTGCACTTGGAATGAAAACTTACAAATTATCTCCCCTTGACAAAAGAGGGTGAGAAGTAGCATATGCAAATATGGCTCATCAAAATACACTGAATTATTATCTTAGGATAGTTCTTTATTTTATGACATATTTGCTTTCATTTGGAAATATTTTTGTTTAAACTTAGTTTAAAAATTTAGAGAATATGAATCAAAATTGACACAGATCAACAAAAATAGAAATGGCACAATAGTTTAAAAACATGAGAAGTCTAAATTAGATCATAGCAAGATGATTGGCTACTTGTGGACACAAAATATTACAGGTACATGGAATCCAGGTAATTCAGTGTTTTACTTGTGAATCACATTTTTTGGGGAAAATAGAAAGTATTGTTTTTCTTTTTGTTGGTTGACCACTAGACCTATACTTTATCATTTTTTTTTTGGACATCTAATTAATAATCATCTCCTTAATTCAAAAATATTTTGTGAATTTTCAGACTCTGAAATCAAGTGAATGACTGACTCCACTTTCTAATAAAAGATGTAAAAACAAATTGAAATAAGTTACAGATCAAAGATCTATATATTCACAGACAATTTAACTTAAAAAGTTCACATGATTGCAAATCGTTGTGATAAATATCATCAAACATTCAATCACTGACGACCATGCATATACCACAAACAGCATCAAGCTAAATGTAATTACATTGTCGGAGTTCGCAATACGATCAATCAATATAGAATTGTAAACCAGAAGACAGGTAAAACATTCCCCTAAACTTTTCCCCCCCGATTCCTGTCTTTTCTTTTCAATTTATTTTTTTAAAAAAATTAACAACTTCTGCCTCATCTACATATACATAAGATTACTTTGTACTTCGACTTTGACAAGATCAAAGCATTTAATGGAATACCACACGTAGACAGATACACAGTATTAACAAAAAACGGCCTGTTTTGTTTATCCGTTTAGTATTTAACACCACACTCTATAAGTTTGCAGTTATATTGGTGGTGACAAATTCTTAATGGAGGGGGGGAAAACACCCAGATATAATTGTATCCAGAAAATGACCATCAGCTTTTCACTAAGTAAACTGGCAAATTGTCCCACAAAGTCAGGATGGGTTCCTGCAGACATTGCATGCGTACTGACTATAAAAGGGCGAAAGGCTTCATGGTTTGAAAGCGTGATGCTCTAAACACTTGTGCCGCATAGGCAACATTGAAATTACGGTATACATAAAACCATAAAATCAACTGTCCCACAACAACCTTTTCCATCGTGCCTTATAAAGAATTTACTGTTATACAACAAGTTTACTATAAATTAGTCCCAATAAGCGCCCGCCCCTTTTCCATATTTTTGTAGCACCCTGGGGCACTTAATGGGTCCAATGCGATGAAATAATACTGATGCAGTGATGGGAAGGTTGCTAGATTATTTGTAAAGAAAGATAGCATTTACTACATGAGCTTTCCCCAGGTAACATTTGTATGCAGGTGTTAATAGATAAAGGTGTAACATCTTTTTTATTATCAGAATTTATACCCTTTGACAAAAATTATGTGACATACAACACTATATGATGACTCATCAAAAAATTTTTTTTCATTTAAGGCTTTTTTGTCAATTTTATTCCCTCACAAAATGACGATAAAAATTTTGATTCGAAAATTTTTCAATTTCTGAAGTTAACAGTTAAAATGAAATAAAATGATTGACAGTTATATGTCAGGTCATCAAATGACTCCTGGTTATGGTTGTTAAAGTTTGGGAAAATAACTTAAAGTCTTCCCTTCTTTATAACACAATGTTCATATTTTGACAGTTATACTAGAACAAACAGCTGTACTGCAAAACTTCGGGTAAATTTATTGACAAACAAGATGTGTTTGTGAAACACAAATGCCCCTGGTACCAACTGTATCACAATCCAAACTTTAAATATTGCAATGTCCTACATTTTGACCCCAGCACCTGTCACCAATAAGGTCAAGGCAAAAAGATAACACTTAGATCAAGTGAAAATGGTAAGCCTAAACAATTCTAATTCACATACACACAAACACAAATGCACTTACACTTACACACTTACACACTTACACATGCACATTTATACACAAACACTTACACACACACATACTTACACAAACACTTACAAACACTTACACAAACATGCACTTACACATGCACTTACACACACTTACACAAACACAATTACACATTTAAACACAAACACTTACACAAACACACTTACACAAACATGCACTTACACACATTTATAAATACTTACATATACACACACCAGGCCTTTTCCTACAATTTCCAAAGGACCGATATTCAGCCCCATTCCCAATGAAAAATACATCTTTTCCCCCCCAATATGATGACAGCAATCCCAATCTTGTGTACAGACCATAACCATAATGAAAAATAAATTAATGTAGAGGGGAAATATGCATTTTAAAAAAAAGATTCAATTACATTTAGATTTACATGTCTGCAAACAATTTTTCCCATTTTGACAAATTCACATTTAATTTCTCAGTTGTGTTGCCAATTACATTTTCCCAAAATTAGCAGAAAAAGGCCTGCACATACATGCACTAATGTTCTTAGGATAAAAAGCAATTTAGTGTGTCTGTGTGTGTGTGTGTGTATTTCTGACATTTTGAAGCAGTTATGTTACAAATCTATACACGTTACAATGTACAGCATGATCATTTACCCGAATCGTCATTATTTACAAACACCATCACTATCATTGTTTAAACACATATTTTTTTTGACAATCTAACAAATAAAATCAGGCATGGGTGTCATTTTAAATTTAATACTCAAGCAAGTTTGACAAATAACTTTCGACTGTTGAAACGCACTATTAAATAAGAAAATAAGTGAAAATCATTATTGATATCTAGTACAAAAATTTTAATTTTTCAATTAAAGTGTGTAAAACCACCAGCCATTGCACTACATGTAATTTGTGTTTTTTTTTTTCTTTTTACCCCCATGTCAATTTACGGACATTGACACTTAACCACAGATGAAACTTACAAGGCTTACATGAATTAAACTTGGTGGAGACATTACTGGAAAAGTTTGGTTAAAACGTACATGCAATATTGTAAAAAGATACCTATGTAAAGACGCAGATATATGCAATTTCATTCTGATGCTGACCTTTGTGTTTGAGATACAGGTACACAATACACAATCACGCACCTGAAGTATCGGGATTTATTTGGAATTATGACAAACAAGTTTTAAAGTTGTATACATAAATGACAAAAGACATAGATAAAGAAAACGAAATTTAAACTGCATATAAATAAAAAAAAGTGAAATGTTCATTGTAAAACTACCAATATTAACAAACCAAAAATTATTGGCAAAGATTTTTATACAGCATTGATTTTAATGTACATATTAATTGCCTATTTGTACCAAAAGTGTAAAATATTGAATCTCAAGATTCATACATGTTTATGATCTTGGGAATTTTTAAAAATACATTTCTATCATAACACGTATGGTTAAATCGTGAAAAATCGGCTGATTAAATGGAAACACAGTTGCTTAAAGTTTTCATGTTAACCACACATGGTTAACACATTCCAAGCATTTTCATTGGTCGATATAGGAACGTGAACTTTGGCTCACTGGTTCAGCCGACCCACACTACTACTGTAATGAACATTTTTGTACATGAAGGTGCATCAAGTCAGTTGTTGGCGATAATTTTTTTGTTTTTATTTTTTGTTTTATTGTTGTTTAACGTCCTGCTCAAAAATCTTTCACTCATGTGGAGACGTCACCAATTGCCGGTGAAGGGCTTCAAATTTTGGCCTATGCTTGTCACTTACGGCCATTGAGCAGGGAGGGTTCTTTAACGTGCCGACACCTACTGTAACACGGGACTTCGGTTTTTACTGTCTCATCTGAAGGACAGAAAAACCAACCTGCCACCGGTTGGACTCGAACTCAGAACCTCACGATCAAGAGTCGAGCATGCTACAGACTGAGCCAGGTCAGTTCTGTTGGCGATAAAAGAAACTGGAGGGAAAGAGGTCTGTTATTGAAGTCTCTAATAATGTTGAGTTTCCTACAGGTCTACATATTGATGTAATCTGGAGAAATTGTGATTGAAGCGAGGTACAGATTTGACGCGATTATGAGAGTCCGAACCCGATTGTGTTTAGACGTGATGTAGGCTAATGTTCCATACTACACAAGTTTCAGTTATGGTAGAAACAGATTCAACAACTTACGTAAGTTGATTATCATGTTTATCTAACATAAGTTAATTAATTTTCAAAATTTGAAAAGACACTTGGTAAACGTTGTGTCTTTTCAATTTTGAAAATTAATTAATTCGAGTTAGATGAACATGATAATCAACTAACATTCGTTGTAGAATCTCTATTTATAGAATATTTGATATATTTTGTTTTATATGACAAGTAATTTAGTTTTTATAAGCAATAAGAACTGCAGTTCATAGTTCAAATTTTGACCACTTAAGAGGCATGCTGTTAGAATTTGTGCAATGTATATAGGTACACTTCATTAGGGTATAACTACCCATTTCAACATGGGTTTAGGGTCCATAAAATTTCCTGTTAAATGTGAAAATTGAGAGAAAAATTAAAAACTAAAAAAAAAAAGAAATTGAATTAGTTTTAGGATAATCTTATCAGAAGGAATCAGAAATTGTTAAGCCTAAAATAAATTAACAACCATGTTACTTCATTAATTTTTGTCACTGAAAATATCTAACATTACATTATTTCCAACATATACTCTGACAAGATCAACCTTAACACATCAACCCCTGAAAAAACAATGGACTCTTCTGTAAATCAATGGCTTAGACCAATCCATATGTGTCTTTAGGGGTAAATGAGTAAAGGACAAGATACGGAACATGGGAAATCCTGTCTCAGAAAGTCTAAAGAATATGGCCAACTCTGACTGACTTTTTTTTTTTAGTTATGGACATTTATCTAATATCAAGATTTATGAAATTGAAGGACATGGGGAATAAAACTGATTATACGTCACCTTGTCCAGAAGACAGACAGAAAAAAATATACAGACTGGACAAAACTATAACCTAAAACACTGATCTGGATGGTATAAAAATCGGCATGTATAAATATGACATATTCATTTCACTTTTGACCTGTTAATTTATACTGATAACATATAAGTAAAGAGAAATTGATATAATATTTTTAGTTAGGGTAGAATCAATTTCTGTGATTCATTTCATTTGTGCTCAAATGATTCATTAATAACTATAAGTACGGCAAATAAATATTTCGTAATCCACATCATATTTCAACAACACCAACCCCCACCCACCCACCCAACGCTATTCCACAAAACAGACTACCTATCCTAGTGCAATGTCCACAACAGCATGGCCACTAAAAACACATCTAACAAAAGCTTATTTATAAAAATCAATTACACAAAGGTGATTTATTTATTTATTTATTTATCTGAATAATTCAGAAAAGGCAAAACAAAAACAATGATTTCAACTTACTGTTGTACACGAAACAGAGAGTTGATCAACAGGCCTCGCACAGGTGACAATCAAGTATCCAGGTATTAAACAAAGATGCTCCGAAGTAAAACTAAAACTCGTGTTGTAGTATGCTCGAGTTAATACTAAAGGGATTCGGGGTAAATGGATAGTCAAGCCTTTATTTCTTATCAAATCTATCCCATTAACCATCAAAAGATTGTCTCAAGCCATTGGCTATTTAGTTCATCAAGCATATTTCAAATTTTCATCAGAAAATTCATCAAAACGTTCGTATACATATTAATTATACACCTGGTCAACAGTGACATCATGAACCGAGCGGGAAAACAAAATTAAAACAAATTTCTTTATGATAGATTGTGTGCCAACTGAAAATCATAACTTGTATGTCCTTAGAGCCAAATGATTTAATCATATTTTTCTGAAAAAAAAAATTTGGAAATTTTGGAAAGGATTTCTACAAATTTTGTTATTTTTTTCCAACAAATTTATTTACATGGGGCATTTGACTGTAATTGGCAAATATTCTTTTTATTACATATTTATTTCTCATAAAACAAGAAAAAGTTTCTAAAATTTGAAAAGTATTTTGATTGGCCAAGTGAAAAATAACACAGTTTACATTGATTTTGCATTGAAAATAAATGTAACAAATTGATTTAACTCATTCAGCCCTATAGACACATTTGGACTTGCCAAAGTCATTGATTTAAAGAAGAGTTCATTGTTTCGCAGGGGTTGATAAGATCACTGATAAATCCTTAATTTTCACTACCAAACATGTAATAAATTTCAATGTTTACCAATGTTAATAAAATGTAAAACTTTTTTTCAGAATTGATTCATTTATTTGATTCCTTCCAAAAAGAAAATATCAAAAATATCATTTTGATAAGGTCATTGGAGTTTATTATTTATACAGAATACAACTACAACAAGGGGAGGAAACTCATTGTCCAAAATATTTCTTATATACTTTGGTGAGAACTCAAACTTGCCAAAGTCTCAGAAAATATATGATTCTAAAATATTCCCAGTTTTCATTCATATTTGACCCATTTACCCTTAAATCAGAGACTGTTAGAAAATTGATGAAGCTGCCCAGTGGATAACATGATCTATTTTTAGTAACTAAATGACCAATCAAAATGTAAATGCATGGACATGTAAATGACCAATATGGTTAAGATATGTATGTGGTATGTACATGGTTGTAAACTGTAGGTAAATGTAAATGGTTATCGTAATACAAAACCGAAACCGGAATGAGTAGGGTAGATTATGTGATAAGTGATCAGAATTAGCTTGTATTTGTTAAATAAACTAAATTTATTCAATCATAAATTAGAATTTAAACTTGTCTATGTCACTGATTCATTATAAAGTCATTTTCAAGGGGTTGATTAGTTATATTTAAATGTCTTTCTACCCAAAACTATCATAGCTGTGTTAAAACAAGTGAAATAAGGAACTTACAGGTGTTTTTATGTTTTTGTTAACACCATAATGTATATGACTGGATACTACAAACAATTTTAGACCTTATCAGCGAAACCCAAGGTCCAAGAGAACTTGACATACAAATGAAGAGCGATCTTTACAACAAAGTATGACATCTCTGTCAACGGCATTGTATAGATAAATTTGCTTCTTCTGAAGAATAAGTGTAAATTACATAAGACTTATCTACAGGTCAACAAATATGAAATAAGAAACAGGTGTGTTGACGTGTAAGTGTACTGTGTGAAATAAATGATCTGTACAAGTACCTCATACTCCTGTTGTTCTGGTAGTTTTTCTGACGTAACCGTCACTAAGGCCAATATCAACAAAATTGTTTTCTTGATCTAGTCAATGATTCAAAATCCTTTTTTTTTTCCCAGAATTTTTATACTGTAGATCATACAAAATTTCAGAGCCCCATTCTGTATCCCACTGCCCCAAAAAAGGAAAATAAGAGAAGTGAAGAAAAACTGCTAGAAATAATCTGAGGTTGGACTTTTTAAATTTGGTTGGTCAGGGATAGCGAATAAATCTATCTTAATATTTGGCCTGAAATATACAATTGAAATCAGGTATCGTAAGATATTGCTAGGCATGATACTTTTTAGATCAAGAATTTTGTTACCACATGACTTTAAAAGGTAGAACCACAACTTCTGTCCAACTGGGTACATCAATAAAAATTATCGATCAAAAAAGGATAAAAGGAAGTGTTAAATATATCTATGTTTTCAAGTGGTATACAATATCAAATATCTACGTTGTCATACGGATGATTCGGTTTCAATTATCACATGCCGGAGTTCCTGTATTTCCACAGCCGAAGGCGAGACTAACCTCATTCAGTGCTAGTTCTTTGGGGTCGTTACATGTTTACAAAATTAGCATGGCATGACATCACAAATTTCGAGATCGCACGTCAGGTGGTAGATATGGAGAATATATACCACCTGATCAGGGACATATGGTTAGATATGTTTTGTTGATTGACCAATGAAAACAAGAAGGTTCTATTCAGAACGGTGAATAATAACAATTACTGTTGCTACAGTCAGAGATTACATGTCAATGTCTGATACCGCCTAATATATAAGTGACCTACTTTTACCGAATTTATAATTATTCGCATAAAGCACCGGAAAAATCCTAATTCCAATTACATAAATTGAGTCTATCATGTCGTTAGTGGCATCTCACAAATAGACATCTCTGAAATTTCACTAACAACTAGTAGCATCTCACTTTCAGTCAACGATATCTCATTTCAAGACAAAAATTGTTGGATATAAAAAAAAAGAATAAAAACTAAAAGCAAGAGTCTGATAGGCCCTTGTCACTGTAAATGACAGGTGATCTGCAGTGTAAATGATAGTAATGTAAGTAATAGCAGTGTAAGTGAGAGCAACTTGTAAGTAATAGCAGTGAAAGTGATAGTAATGTAAGTGATAGCAGTGTGAGTGATAGTAATGTAAGTGATAGCAGTGTAGGAGATAGCAACTTGTAAGTAATAGCAGTGTAAGTGATAGTAATGTAAGTGATAGCAGTGTAAGAGATAGCAACTTGTAAGTAATAGCAGTGTAAGTGATAGTAATGTAAGTGATAGCAGTGTAAGAGATAGCAACTTGTAAGTAATAGCAGTGTAAGTGATAGTAATGTAAGTGATAGCAGTGTAAGAGATAGCAACTTGTAAGTAATAGCAGTGTAAGTGATAGTAATGTAAGTGATAGCAGTGTAAGTGATAGTAATGTAAGTGATAGCAGTGAAAGCGATAGTAATGACAGTAATAGCAGTGTAAGTGATAGTAATGTAAGTAATAGCATTGTAAGTGATAGCAACTTGTAAGTAATAGCAGTGTAAGTGATAGTAATGTAAGTAATAGCAATGCAAGTGATAACAACTTGTAAGTAATAGCAGTGTAAGTGATATCAATGTAAGTGATAGCAGTGTAAGTGATAGCAACTTGTAAGAAACAGCAGTGTAAGTGATAGCAGTGTAAGTGATAGTAATGTAAGTAATAGCAGTGTACGTGATATCAATGTAAGTGATAGCAGTGTAAGTGATAGCAGTGCAAGTGATAGCATCTTGTAAGTAATAGCAGTGTAAGTGATGGTAATGTAAGTGATAGCAGTGTAAGTGATAGCAACTTGTAAGAAACAGCAGTGTAAGTGATAGTAATGTAAGTGATAGCAGTGTAAGTGATAGTAATGTAAGTGATAGCAGTGTAAGTGATAGTAATGACAGTGATAGCAGTGTAAGTGATAGTAATGTAAGTAATAGCATTGTAAGTGATAGCAACTTGTAAGTAATAGCAGTGTAAGTGATAGTAATGTAAGTAATAGCAATGCAAGTGATAACAACTTGTAAGTAATAGCAGTGTAAGTGATATCAATGTAAGTGATAGCAGTGTAAGTGATAGCAACTTGTAAGAAACAGCAGTGTAAGTGATAGCAGTGTAAGTGATAGTAATGTAAGTAATAGCAGTGTACGTGATATCAATGTAAGTGATAGCAGTGTAAGTGATAGCAGTGCAAGTGATAGCATCTTGTAAGTAATAGCAGTGTAAGTGATGGTAATGTAAGTGATAGCAGTGTAAGTGATAGCAACTTGTAAGAAACAGCAGTGTAAGTGATAGCAGTGTAAGTGATAGTAATGTAAGTAATAGCAGTGTACATGATATCAATGTAAGTGATAGCAGTGTAAGTGATAGCAGTGCAAGTGATAGCATCTTGTAAGTAATAGCAGTGTAAGTGATGGTAATGTAAGTGATAGCAGTGTAAGTGATAGCAACTTGTAAGTAATAGTAGTGTAAGTGATAGTAATGTAAGTAATAGCAGTGCAAGTGATAGCAACTTGTAAGTAATAGCAATGTAAGTGATATCAATGTAAGTGATAGCAGTGTAAGTGATAGCAACTTGTAAGTAATAGCAGTGTAAGTGATATCAATGTAAGTGATAGCAGTGTAAGTAATAGCAATGTAAGTGATAGCAGTGTAAGTGATAGCAATGTAAGTGATAGCAGTGTAAGTGATAGTAATGTAAGTAATAGCAGTGTAAGAGATAGCAGTGTAAGTGATAGAAGTGTAAGTGATAACAATGTAAGTGATATCAATCTAAGTGATAGCAGTGTAAGTGATAGCAATGTAAATCATAGAAGTGTAAGTGAAAGAAGTGTAGTAAATGACAGCAACATAAGTAATAACAGTGTAAGTGATAGCAGTGTAAGTGATAGCAGTGTAAGTGATAGCAGTGTAAGTGATAGCAATGTAAGTGATAGCAGTGTAAGTGATATCAATGTAAGTGATAGAGGTGTAGTAAATGATAGTAATGTAAGTGATCGCAGTGTAAGTGATTGCAATGTAAGTGATATCAATCTAAGAGATAGCAGTGTAAGTGATAGCAAGGTAAGTGATAGCAGTGTAAGTGATAGCAGTGTAAGTGATAGCAGTGTAAGTGATTGCAATGTAAGTGATAGCAATCTAAGAGATAGCAGTGTAAGTGATAGCAAGGTAAGTGATAGCGATGTAAGTGATAGCAGTGTAAGTGATATCAATCTAAGAGATATCAATCTAAGAGATAGCAAGGTAAGTGATAGCAGTGTAAGTGATAGCAGTGATGGCAGTGATTGCAATGTAAGTGATAGCAGTGTAAGTGATAGAAGTGTAAGAGATATCAATGTAAGTGATAGAAGTGTAAGTGATAACAGTGAAAGTGATAGAAGAGTAAGTGATAGCAGTGTAAGTGATAGCAATGTAAGTGAAAGCAGTGTAAGTGATAGAAGTGTAAGGGATATCAATGTAAGTGATAGAAGTGTAAGTGATAACAGTGAAAGTGATAGTAGAGTAAGTGATAGCAGTGTAAGTGATAAAAGTGTAAGGATAGAAGTTTAGGTGATAAAAGTGTAAGTGATAGCAATGTAACTGAAGTGGTGTAATTGATATCAGTGTAAGAAACAGGTGTTTTGTGATAGCAGTATAAGTAACAGGTGTTTTGTGATGGCAGTGTAAGTGATTGCAGTGTAAGTGACAGCAGTGTAAGTGACAGCGGTGTAAGTGACAGCAGTGTAAGTAATTGCAATGAAAGTGTTTTGTGACAGCAGTGTGACAGGTGTTGTGAAGAGACATGGAGGATAATACACATTACATAATATCATAAATTATGTGAATATGACATACAGTGGAAAATCAGAGAAGTCAAAATTTTGGTTATGTCAAAGTTGAACAGCTGGTATTATTATTTATGAATAGAGAAATATGTTTATTAAAATTTTGGTTATCTCAAAATCCAGATATCTCGAAGTAATCAGGGAGGTCCCATGAAATTCAAGATAACAAGATTCCACTGTACTTAGAAATACAGGTAAAAACGTGTCATGTTTTTCACGTTATCTAAACAAAAACATTTTAAAATTTTAAATAATAATGATGTCATACACATATAACTGACTTGACATCCTAAAACATAAGTCGTAATATTATAATACATTTTTCCCCGACAGATAGAAAAGAAATTTCCTTTCATAGACATAAGTATTATTTGTAGTCCAAATTTAATGTACTTCATTGTAGGAGAAATTCGGATGAGCCGTTTAACATTCTCAAAAACAAAACAAAGTTTGGCATATCATTATTTGATCCGAAGTATATCTACTATCAACTAAAGACACAGGATATAACATGGCGGTTTACGATACTAAGCTATACGATATCCGCAATCTGAGGACACAGTGATTCAACATGATGGTTATCATCGAAATGACTGATGCGATTGTAATTATTATTATTTCTTGTCGACTTTCCTTTTTACGGATTTTATATTTTGTCTATTGATTATATCTGTGGAGACATTAATACGTTTTTATGGCTCTCTGTAGGATGTCGAATATAAAAAGATGGCATATCTAGATGAGCCGATGTGGTCCTTTGTCAAACTTTACGGCTTTTCTTTTCATCACTTTGAATGCCACTTCTGTGGGTACAAATAGTTTTTTAAAGTTAAGTTCTCTAATAAATTAATAATTTATGACGATATTGTCCATAAAAATTTGATATCGTATGTTATATTATGTTTCATTGGTATTACCTTTTGACGGGATTTCTATGGTACAATGGAGTTCCAGTTTTAATCGGTGCACCCAATCTGTCTGATACCCAATACGACTAATGAGTGATGGTTAGAAAATTTGAATTTCATCAAGATAAAACTTGTCTTACTGTCGTTGTACCAAAAACTTTGAAGTACAGAAACAATACACTATCCCATGGTTCGGTGAATTCTATGGAAGAACATGACCACAGCAGTTCTTAAATCAAAAAATATATAGTCAGACTCACTCACCTTTCAATCATTCAGTGAAATCCAAATTCTATGAGAAGATGGAAAACTTCTGATTAAAACTGAGCAACCAATGATAGATACGACACCATCCCAGCATCAAACTTTAAATTTTACTGATACTGGACCAGTAGAGGAGACTAATACGACACCATCCATCAAACTTTAAATTTGACTGATACTGGACCAGTAGAGGAGACTAATACGACACCATCCCAGCATCAAACTTTAAATTTTACTGATACTGGACCAGTAGGAAGGACTAATATGACATCATCCCAGCATCAAACTTTAAATTTTACTGATACTGGACCAGTAGAGGAGACTAATACGACACCATCCCAGCATCAAACTTTAAATTTTACTGATACTGGACCAGTAGGAAGGACTAATATGACATCATCCCAGCATCAAACTTTAAATTTTACTGATACTGGACCAGTAGAGGAGACTAATACGACACCATCCCAGCATCAAACTTTAAATTTTACTGATACTGGACCAGTAGGAAGGACTAATATGACATCATCCCAGCATCAAACTTTAAATTTTACTGATACTGGACCAGTAGAGGAGACTAATATGACATCATCCCAGCATCAAACTTTAAATTTTACTGATACTGGACCAGTAGGAGGGACTAATATGACATCATCCCAGCATCAAACTTTAAATTTTACTGATACTGGACCAGTAGGAGGGACTAATACAACACCATCCCAGCATCAAACTTTAAATTTGACTGATACTGGACCAGTAGAGGAGACTAATACGACACCATCCCAGCATCAAACTTTAAATTTTACTGATACTGGACCAGTAGGGGGCACTAATACCAGTTGTCAGTTGTTAGGTGATTTCTGTTATACAGAACACAATTTTGTGAGATTTCGGTTGTCTACTGTTGGACATTGTATTCAAACAGAAGGAAAAAAATATTTATTATCGTTGTACACACTAAAGAGGAAATCACATAATAGATGACTAACTAGTCTTAGCTGATCAATGGTCCCTTACTCGTAGTCGCACAGTGGGACTAAAGTAAATGGGCCACTGCCAGAAATTGGACTGTAAATCCTTTCAAGACTACAGACCATAATAGACTGGTCCAAGGCAACAGAAAAGAGCATACCATTTAGAATCATAGGGGTGAAAAGGTCAAGATGAGCCAATACATTTCATCGAGTCTTAAAATCGGACTACAGAGTTTTGAAATCATTTTTTTATCAGCACATGTACAAACGAAATTAATTTGCCAGATTAAAAACAAGTTTGATATCACTAATTTGATAAATGATTTAAAGTATGAAATTTTATTGAATTTATCCAAAAAAAAATATCAAATTTCAAATAAATTCAACAAATGTTTAAACTTAAGTCTCCAGTATTTCTTTATAATTTGTCACTGGTGTAAGTTGGCATTTTAAAAATATTTCTTAAAAACACACTTTCACAGTTTAATCACTATTATCGCAGGCATACTTTCGCTTGCACAGGAATTGTAAATAATATCGGCTTTTGTCAAGTCAGTTTGTCACGACACAGTCACACGTCCATGTCAGAATGATGGCTGAATCATTGAAGAAAATAATTAAAGATTATTTACAGCGGAAAGGTCAGAAGGAATAGGTACACCACATAATCATGTGGTAGTCAATTTCAAAAGGGAGGTTATCAATGTAAATGAGACGGAAAATGTCCCCTCTGCACCTGCGTATTACAGGTCATTCAATATCTCGAATATCGGAGGTTTAAATCCAGTCAAATTAGATTTGTATCAGAGAGGTGTTGACTTGTTTTGAAGATTTATTTTCCAACTGAAACGGGACGTTTTGTATGATATTGTCTTATTAGGATTTTTAGAGATCTGTGATAAAAATTCAAGGTTTTTTTTAAATCAATACTTACATACTTAGAACAAAATGGTTTCATATGAATATATTTAAAAGTGGTATTGATTTTTGATTTTTGGCAATACAGATCTTGTCAAAATCGGCCATGAAATGAGAAAGACTGACAAGGACAAACCTAAGTTCTTGCATGCAGGAAATGATTAAAGATTGATATCAATAAATGTCATACATAATCAATTTCAAAAGATTAAATTTTGATATCAATAACTTTGCATGCAGATATTAATCTCCAGTTTATCAGATCAAATATATACCGATGATATTACATTCATATATTCAAGATTCAATTACGACTTTTTTTTCTTTTTTTGTAGAGGGTTGTGAAATTGAATGCTGTTATGTACAAGTGTATAATTATCATTATGCATGTCAAAAGTACAGAATTAGTTCAAAATAGGAGAGTAAATAAAAAGGTTGGACGATATGAAATAAGTACGAATAATTATCTTCGTCCAATTTACAAAAAGGAAAACCAGCGAGCAGTAAATTATTTTTTTTATATCTTAATTTGATTCACCAGATATTACCACCATATTTCTTCACATCCTGCCCAAGATTCGAGCCATGATGGTATAAAAACGAATATAACATCGGCAAGTTTACAATTTTTCTTATGAAGTCTTGTCTTTTTTGTATATTGTAACCAGCTCTTCTACAGTCTAACCGCCATATTGATATCTTTATTGAACATTTTTAAATCTGGTGTTAAACACCAAATAAAACAGACAGAGATGTAGTACTTTTAAAATATTCACAAGTGTCAAATTTCATCAAATAAAGCGATTAAGGAAAGCATAATGATCAAAAAGTCAAGCCAATATTGCAGGGTTTTCCCTAGGATGTAATTTTAATGAGTCCCAGGGACCCACAAGAACAAAATTCCTGAGTCCTTTGTTAAATTTTTGAGTCCCCAAGTCAATGAAATTCAAGAAAGTACATGAAAACAAAGGCACACATTTTCAGTCTCATGTTGAAAAAATTACTGAGTTTTTGTGAGTCCTTAGGGAAAATTATTCATTTTTTACATCCTGAAAAGATTTTATGTGTCAGAGATGTAAAAATTCATGCGTAAGGGAGAACCGTAATATTGGATCTTGAAATTTGGATATACACAATGTACCAATGTAAATGAGACTACTTTGAGAAACAGGATAAATAAAGTTATCTCCCATCGTTAAAACAAAATATGTTTATAATTGTATACTGAAATAATACCCACCACATATCAAATTATAGTCAAACTATCATCTTTTTTATCTTCTAAATAGCTTATGCCAGCACAGGGAGCAGTAATTTGTCAACAAGTTAATTATTATTCATTTCCGTCACATTTGGCTATTTATCTTTTCTTTCATTATTTCCTAATTTCTCCAATTACTAGTACTTAAAAATGAAAGAGCTGCTAAACAAATAATAAATAAAGTTTACTTTTGACAAAACTTGATACAATTTTTGTCATCAAAAAAAGATTAAAATATTAAATGCTTTCCCCGTCTCCAGACTAATGCATATTTTAGACCTCCGGAGTACGCCACTCATAATTAAACATCATCAGAATAACTTCTCCAGTATAAAGACATTTTTCTATTTTTTAGCAACACGCCATTAACTCATTAAGACACCGAGCATGCACATAATCGTACTTTAAATGTGTTTCCTTCGGAACTCCCGTCACTGTATCATCATGTAAGGTTAATGGGATGTTAACAAAGCAAGTAGTCTAACTTTCAGATGTTTTATTAAAAATGATAAATTGCTACAAAGCTTAAAAACAATTACATGTACAAAGAAAAACCACAGATTCATGAAATTATTGTAGTTTTGGCAACATAATTGCTAACAGTTTAACTCTGTTACTTCTTAAGTCATTATGCAGTAAAAACTGACATTTAAATTAAAACTTTTAAACGTTGAGCATGACATTTTAGATATAACGTGCTCACAAGGTTATTTTGGTTTTGTGTGTGTCGTTTCATGTTCAGTCACCTGTTATAGGTGAAATTCCACAATTCAAGACCTGTGCACTGGACTAATTTTGTCAATGCTGTGAGGGTCCTGTTATGTGGACCAGCTACAGTAACATGGGACTTGAAGTTTCAATACTCCTATGAAAGATCCACAACCATGACATGGGAATTGAAGGATTGAGTTCCCTCTGAAAGATCCAGCTACCATGAAATGGGAATAAAAGATCAAGTTTCCTCTGAAAAATCTACGACCGTGACACGGGACCTAAAGTATCAATTCTCCTCGTGAAACATCCACGATTTTCACTTCTGCTGTGGACTTGTTGAAGGAACAGTCACTACTGTTTTTTTTTAACCTTTTACCCCTATGTATCTAAATGATGTCCTTTTTTATTGTATTAGACCAGTCTATCATGATTTGTAGTATTAGACCAGTCTATCATGATTTGTAGTATTAGACCAGTCTATCATGATTTGTAGTATTAGACCAGTCTATCATGATTTGTAGTGTAAACAAAAAAATCTAAGATACATAGCAAGCAACACAAAAAAAAAAAAAAAAAAAAATTAGGTGGGGCCAGACTGGGATTTGAACCCAGCACTTTCTAAACACGTGCTGGATGCTCTTATCAATGGAACTATCTGGGCTGACAACCATGTTGCCAATACTCTCTAACCCCACAAAGATTTCTGATCCCAGAAATCAGCGAAACTCATAATACACCCAAAGTGGGTTTTTCTAGTTGGATGCCAAATGTAGCAAGCATGGGAAAATGTGAAGCCAGTCCAGGAATCAAACCCAGGACCTTCCGAACACTAGATGGATGCTATAACCAACTGTCCTCACTAAACTTATACCAAAAACACCGTCAGTAAATGTACAAAATGCTTCATTTCAGTGAAATTTGATCCAGTGTTCATAAGTTTTTCTGTCTAATCAATCCTTGTACTGCCACATTGTACAGGTCATTTCGTTTGTACATAAATTTATAAGGGTTACAATTATAACAAGAGGTCCATGGGTCACATTGCTCACCCGAACTGTGTTGGTATCTTACAAATATGGGAGTCTCAATTTACAAATTATTATATATCATACATCAATGTAAATGACTCAGATGCAGTTATTTTTTCAATCCATGCAGCAGTTCTGGAGAAGATTTTCAAAGAGGGGCACCCCTTTGGCCCCCACCCTGGTCCATTTGGTTTAGGTGAGCTAAAATAAACTAAAATCACTGATATTAATTTGTTTTCATTTAATTAGGAGCATACTAAGATTAATCAGAATAATGTTTCATTTGGAACAGAGGTCCGGATTTTCCAACACTGATAAGCTCTTGTTTGTTATATTATCTTGCTTTCATTGTCGTTATTTTGTCTTGTTGACTAAATGAAAAAAACAAAACAATCAGGCATGAATAATTCAACTTAGGAATGACAACGAACCCCAATGAGTGATCCAATAAATTATCTAAACAAGAAATCAAGGACATGATAATTGTCACAATATATTCTTTTGAGAGATTGGAAATATATTAGTTTTTTTTACCATTGTATTTCCTATGGGAACCGTCTCTTCTTCCGGATAAGATGATGAATGAAATGTAACACTTCCATAGGTAGACATTTAGTTAAAAATACACACATTAAAGTACAGTTGTCAACCCAATAAGTGCCTAGGGCACTACAAAAATATGAAAAGTGTTGGGCGCTTATTGTGACTAATTAATAGTCAAATTACAGTTGTTGTAGTTAGTTCTATCACCATCCTTGTGTTGAATGGTGCTAGAGATAACTATTATTTACTTTTTTTCTGGTCCACATCGCCTTGTCAACCCGCTAGAAAAGAGACTTGATCAGGTGGTGAAAAAGGGGGAAGGACGCTTATACGGACATGGGCGCTTATTGGGTTGAATACCGTAAGTCAAATACTGATCACTTTTGGATGCCAAGTTGGATTATACAACATAAAGCAAAACTATAGTCCCCACTTTAGATCCACCCCTCCAGATCATAGAAGATATAAAGAATAAAATTTAAATGTTTGAAATTTTGACGCACAAAACAGCAAAAACATATAAGTAGCTAACTAATCATCATGGATGACATTTATTATCTTAACATGAGCAAGATTATATGTAATTAAGGTTTAATTACTGGACACATCGTTAATAAGAAAATAAGAAAAGATATCATACCATATCATGTGTAATATGGTAACAGGGAACAGCGAAAATAATTAATTACCCGGTAATGATTAAGTTGGAGTGAATGTGATATTACCGTGACCCACGGAATAGGTGTGCTCTCTATGTGCAATCTGATATAAAACCTCCTCTAAGATAAGTTCTATTACTTTAGATTTAAACAGATGTCCTTAAAAACTTTGGCCTAGATTGGAAAATACTATTTGACTATTAAAGTCTAAATTCAAATACTGGATTACCGTAACAGTTCTCTACAGTCATATCAACCCTTATTTCATTGTAATAATAATCAGTCCTATGTCATAACAGGCATGACACTGTGACATGATTCAACCCTCTATGTACCGTCATAAGTCAGTCCTATGTCATAACAGGCATGACACTGTGACATGATTCAACCCTCTATGTATTGTCTTAAATCAGTCCTATGTCATAACAGGTATGGCACTGTGACATGATTCAACCCTTTGCTGTACTGTCACAAGTCAGTCCTATGTCATAACAGGCATGACACTGTGACATGATTCAAACTCATCATTTTGTCATAATACTCAATCCTCTGTCATAACAGACATGACATCACTGCATTGTCATGAGTCCATAGCATGCAGTAATATTGATAGTACATCATCTACAGCTGCTGGACCTATGCTGATGTAGTGAATGTTCTCTGATGTGCCACTCCAACTTTGACATTGGACTTTTAAAGTTATTCCTTTTTTTCTTGGATAGTCCAGTCATGGAACCCTAATAAGCAGTTACTATTGAAATGACAGATTTTTTTAATTTATATCAGATGGTGGCTAAGAAAACCAGCTTACACTGTACCCAGTAATTATGAGACCATCAGCCTGTCACAAGCTTAAGTATATATACACTGGCAAACTTTCCAAAATATCAGGTATGGTTCCAGCGGGCCTCAAACTTGTGTTGATGAGAGGTGAGAGACTTCTCGATTTAAAAGATTTTGATGTTCTTATCAATCAGCCACGGAGGACCACAAAATATGTACTGCGATCTTTCTGTTCAGAGACTAATTCAAGAAAATTTACTTACATAAAAAATGAATCCATTTCAAAACACAAGAATTTGTAATGCTAACTGATATACAAATATACCAGTAAATCAGCTTAGATTCTACAGTTACCATTTATCAAGTCGTAACTCTTCAGTTAACGACTCTGAAATCTCCCAATTTGAAATCAAGACCAAGATTTATTTAACAAATCGAGTTACCTGTAACATTTGTGAAACTGATAAGTAAAAATTAAATGCCACTCGAAAATAAAGATGTATTACTCAAATGTCTGCATAACTAGCAATTTAAACAAAATCAGATTACTAAGAATACAAGAACAAGATCTTCCTACAAATTGTGTTGGTATACTTTAGAACTATGTAATATATCATATTCATTGGATTTTAGAAAAAAAAAAAAGAGAAGGAAGTGAAAAAGATGTGTGTAACTGTATAAGTTGTACAATTGTGGATTACCTCTGTTGAACAGAAGGTCAACAAACCATAATTTAATGGAAGGTATCTATATAAGTGGAGGTTGTTCGCATTCTATGTACATAATAATTTTAGGATAGCTACTCAAACCTATCAAAATAATTCTCAACTTTTTAGGGATTGAGAGCTTCTCAACATATACACACAGATAGATTAAAATTACTCATTTTACTGAAAACAGATTAACTAGTGAATGTCTATTTAACTAAAAAGTGTCCAATCTAACTACTTTCTAAATAAACAGTTGTCTATTTAAATGAATGATGGTCTATTTCATTTAATGTGTTTATTTAACTAAATGATCATTTATTTAACTAATGACTAATTTCTTGCAAAATCAGCTTACCGGTAGCTAGATTCCAGTGGGGCTCAAACCTGCGATGACCAGAGGTGAGAGATTTCATGGTACAAAGAATGATTATCTAAGCAGTGAGACATCCCCCACTAGCCCCCTAAAGTGTAAAACAAACTTTCTATTTTGGGCAATTAACATTTTACAAATTTCTACACCTATCGGATAAAGTCTCAAATTTAGGGACACCAGTAAAGCACTCCCTAAACAAAAACAAAGACACAGGTGCATTGATACATGTATGATACAATATATATATTTCAACAGGAGTAGTGTAAATAAATAGGTATACACTCTGGAAATAAAAGTGAAGCGTTCTCCTAAGTAAACCTGACAAAATCATATTTGAAGAGTTCAAACTACGATCATGTAGTATCGTGCTGGAACTTATCAAATGACTTAAATATTTTATGAAGGATTCGGAAAAACGGAAAGTTTGTGTTGTGTACGGGGAAAATGTAACAGACAGTTGTCAACTATAAATGTCACAAATTTTACATTCAGGTAAAAAAAAAAAAAAGGTGAACGAAGTATTCAATAATGAATTCAGATGTCCAAAATAAATATAGAGAGATGACAAATATTACATCTCTTAAATGATAGTGACATCGCAGTCAAAATTTACTACTTGTGTAAAATAGAAATGGATGTTGTGTGTCCACAATACAATATGTCTGTTAAAATCCCTATAGAAACAGACGGGACAATGTTGGAGGGGTCGCCAGTCAGTCCTACCTACGTGGGGAAGAACTGTCATTCTTAGACCAATTACTAAATTCTGAATGCTCGTTATGATAGCGATCGCTTTAACCTTTAATTTTATCTGCGTCTTTAATATCTCCCGACAAAGGATACATTGACGCTAAAAAAAAAAATATCAATGCTAAGTGTCAATAAAAATCCTCAAAAGCAAACCAGTTCTTAAAATGAAACCAACATGATATTAAATCGCAAAAAAAAAACTTTCTTTATTTTATTTTTCTCCGTATTCAATGCCAGCAAATGCAGTGTGTATCTGCAATGAATGGGTTCTTTGGTCACTTTCTGCGTAAGTCATTTAATTAAAACAGACATGTAAACATTGAACGTAAAATGGCATAGTGTTGAAAGAATATGAACAATCTGAATGCTTTCTTGTGAAATAGACGCTGTCATCATTTGAAATCGATTCTTCAATGTCTACCCTTTAAATTATTTTTTTATTAAAAAAGCAATGAAATGTAATTAGGTGGCTATCGGTTACAACACTTGTACGTATTTACCTTGAGACCTTACTTGATCGTTATATGGTGCAGACTTAAATAAATTTAAATCTGTTATAAATTTCTTGTACGACATATCAAAAATGACAAATTAGAGCGTTTCTGAATTAAATTGGATATTTAAAGATATTCATTTTCAACTTGTCCCTGTTTGGATGAAATTTAAGGACGAGATTTAAGCCTATATAAAGAATTATCACAATTGTACACCACCTGTTGTATTAAGATCCCCGTTTCTGGATGATTTTAGTACAAAATAGCAATATTAGTAAGTCATGGCTTGCACTCAGACCAAAATAATTTCCTGTTACTATTTTCAAGTTATGGCAACAAATTATGTTTACGCTGAAGGGAAGTCAACTCTAATACCACCACCCTTTTTACGAAAATGTATTATTTATTTTAAGTGCAAATTATGACAGTAATCGGCACTTTTGTTTTCATTTTGAAATCTAATTTTATTTTGATTGTTTGTTAGTTATACACAATTTGAATTATCTTCATAACATTGATTCATGATATCAGCTTAATTTAATCATTACTTGGTTTAAATTCTTTCTATTAGGGTCACAATTTATTTGAAATTTCCAATGTGATTGCAAAGATTGGCTGATTGATTTACCGATGTCAAAAACTAACTTTTCGTGATTTTAAGGTGAAAACACGCAAAAATTATTCTGTAACTGGACATGTCTGTATATTGATGACATACAATTGTAAATAATGATGAAAAGTATTGCTCTTTTGAAGAAAATTTCAGAAATATTTAAAAATTGTTTGAGTATGTACCCAAATTAACATATTTATTCATTTTTTTAGATAAAAATCAAAAGAGTGACGCAAATATTTATATGTGAATGATAAAAAAAAATGCTAAAATGGTCCCTAATCACTCAAACCCAAATGTTTTACAAATGATTATATATAGTCAAAAAAATGTAATAAAAGTTGAGCTTCAGTATGGAGTAAATAATTGGTAACTTAAGGCCCAGAGCCCCCAAACAAATGAGAAACTTCAATATTGATGTAGTGGTTTTCACTATGAAAAAATCCTCCATCAGACAACCAACAAGTGGAGTTTAATATACGCTAGTCTGACACATACATTTCACTGGTTTCGTCCCTATGGACAAATCTAAATCTGGGAACCTTCGTATTGTGGTTGGATTCTTATACAATTGTGCCAAATATCTTAAGCTCTTTCCAATACAATTACTGGTGGAAAGAATAACCTGTGTGATTAGAAAATGGCAGAAGAAATTATATATTTACAAGGAGGACAACTTTTCATGTCAAGCACTGCACAGGCTTTTCAAATCCAGAATAAAATACAGACAACTAACTAACTCACACTCTCCTTCTCTCTCTCTCTCTCTGTCTCTCTCTCATTCTCATTTAAATCTCCAAAGATCACCAGCAATTTTCTTGAACTGAATTTTAAATATTCGAAGTCTTAATATAATGTTTTACGCACAGCATAGAATTCACAATCGAAGTCACAATGAGAGTTTAAAATATCAAGCTTACATGGGATTTATCCCAGTGGGAGGGGAGGATGGTAATTCTAGGTTATTATAGGGACGTAGCATACAATCTGTCACGAAAACTCACAGTCAAATACAAGAAGGGGTTAATAAAGGGATTTTTTTTTCTTTTGATATTTGCTTAACTATCGATACATGGTAAAGTCAAAACATGACAAAATACTACAGGGATTCCCCAGCCTGTCATAGAGGGCCAAAATAAGGCCCCATTCCCCAGTGCAAAAAAAAAAAACCAAAACATTATGCATTTTTGCCCTAATTTTCAGCTGACATTTCCCAACTGAAGTCAAATGACAACATATTTGAACAAATTTCAAACAGAATTGTTCTTAAATTTCAAAATTTCAATAGAATGTTTCTAAAATTCCCATTTCAAAAGGCCCAGGCCCCATTTCCAAAAGAGTGTGGAAAGTCCCTGTATTATTTTTTCAAATGCACAAATTTCCAATTTTTATAAACAAGAGGTTGGCAGGCCAGGTTTTATTGATCACGTAAGTCCCAGCCCAGACCCTGAAAGCTGTTATATAGGCAAAGTATTATACATACATGATAGCAGAGATTGAGTAAACTTCCCAGGTGTGGATCCATGATTTTGGAAGATGTTAAGTCCCCACATATAAACAGACTGTCATGAACTTTGAAAAACTAGATCCATAGCTGCTTGTTTTAACAGCATCCATTAATTCTGCTCTCATTCAAATGTTGAGGAATTTTACCTGAAATTAGAAATCAGAAACATTTCATAATATTTGTATAATAAAATATTTCACAACTTATAACACTGAAGTTCATATTTCACTTATGCAGACTCGTAACGAAATACATTGATATAAAATTAGGCTATGTGATAAAATAATGTAAATAAACAAAGAAATGGAGTTTATAACACACGGGTATAGCACTGTCACTAGTTTCACAATTTAATAAATTCTATCTCATGTTGTAATTTTTTAAAAGATTTTTCAAAAATGCAAATTCTGTTTCAGATTGCCGATTTCGCGATTCTGTCCACGATTTCGTGATCGCGGAAAATCACTGGCCCTACACCTGTCTTCATAGACCACTCTCATGAAAGACCACCTGTTTTCTGAGACCACCCTCAATAAAGACCACCCATCTTGAGACCACTCTCATTAAAAACCACCTGTCTTCAGAGACCATTCTCATGAAAGACCACCTGTCTTCTGAGACCACTCTCCTGAAAGACCACCTGTCTTCTGAGACCACTCTCATTAAAAACCACCTGTTTTCTGAGATCACTCTCCTGAAAGACCACCTGTCTTCAGAGACCACTATCATGAAAGACCACCTGTCTTCTGAGACCACCCTCATTAAATACCACCCATTTTCTGAGACCACTCTCATTAAAAACCACTAGTTTTCTAAGACCACTCTCATGAAAGACCATCTCTCATCTGAGACCACATTCTGAAAACCATTTGGTAACATAATCCTTTTAAAAAAAACTCTTTAGAGGAAGCAAATGGGATGATCTCTCAAGACAGATTTCAGTGTGTGGATCCCCCTCCCCCCAATGTAATAATTCCAAAAAGTGCACCATCATGCACATATCTAAAATATCGCTCAGAAATGTATTGCCATATTTCTGAGAATATAATAAAATATCAAATATATATGAATTTAAATAATCTATTCTTCCAAAATGTCAAAACTGAAACTGTATTTAATTCACTTTAATTTTTCAAGACTAAATAAATGATATTTCTTATCAGATTTGGAAGACTCTCTAATAATTCTTTTTTGTATACAGAACAGTGGTTTAAATTCCACAGGTTGTAATTTTCACATTTTTTTTTACTGAAAATGACTGCAGCTTGTTAATATTTTAATTCATAGATCAAGAAATTAGAATAGTTAAAAATGACATTGGTTCCCATAAAAAAGAGCCCAGAATATACAGATATATTACATATACTACATATTTATATATATATATATATAATTTCATTAAAAATTTATTCACTGCTTCTTTAATTCAAAGCTTTATCAGTACAGTGGAACCTGTCTTGAAAGACCACTCTTATGAAAGACCACTCTTATGAAAGACCACTCATCTTTTGTGACTGGGACCACTCATCTTTTGAGACTGGGACCACTCATCTTTTGTGACTGGGGCCACTCATCTTTTGTGACTGGGGCCACTCATCTTTTGTGACTGGGACCACTCATCTTTTAAGACTGGGACCACTCATCTTTTAAGACTGGGACCACTCATCTTTTAAGACTGGGACCACTCATCTTTTGAGACTGGGACCACTCATCTTTTGTGACTGGGGCCACATTCTGAAAACCACTTGGCTAATTAATCTTTTTAATAAAACCTGTTTTGAGAGACCACCTGTCTTGAGAGACCACATTTCAGTGGCTGATGGGGTGGTCTCTAAACACAGGTTCCACTGTATTACAAATACTTGAAAAATGACTTAAGATTATCTTAATATATATATATATATATACTAACTTATATTTGTATGTACATGTATGTCTGTATCAATCATGATAGAATTACAGTTCAAGATTATACCAGACAATTAGAACATAAAATTTATCCCCCATTTTGTACCTCCAGCACCATGCATCAACTGAAAAAAGAATAAAAAAAACTTCTACAGCAAGAGACACTAAGTTATTACGAAGACAAAGACTTCACACCTAGGTCGTATAATGTCAGTAATTTTAAATTCTGATTAAATTTGGGAAGAACAGTGACACTGTTGGCAGTTGTGATCAAAAAGATATCAAGGACATTGTTTTTTTCTGTATAAAAAGATGGATCCTATGATACACAGCGGGGTTCGTTTTTATACGACCAATTAGCACCGATCTTGACACTGACTTATGATATGGGGTGGATCTGGCATTCTGCCTTGAGAATGTTATAAAATATCAGTTTGGGGAAATTGATGAATTAATGACGGCATTTTGAATTAAATAAGTTGAATTTAAATTTGATTTTACAGACCCGTGTCCTCACATGAAATTGTCTCTTTGCATGTGTGTTTATGTGTGCACACATTTACACCAAGGTGTGTTAAAAAATGTGCAAATCTATTCATTTTGTATACTTACCGACTCGTGTGAATGGATCACATAGCTGTTTAAAGACAGATCGACACTTACATCTATAGTTTTACTTAAAATAATCAAATGGGTCCAGACTAAAGTAGCTGATTATTGGATCAACTTTGTAATTTTATGAATGGTTCCAATATTTTCAACTCTAAATGGATCAACTTTTAAAGTTTATTAATGGGGCCACAGTTATTTTGTTATATTTTTCACATTTACTGATTTTTTTTTTTAATTTTGAATATTGTGTTAAAAATACCATACTGAACAATTTTTCAGTTATATGGTGGCAGCCAGATTTTATTGGTAGGGGGAGATAACCCTGGTTACAATGTACCTGACAAGAGACCACTGGCCCCTCCAGTACATATTTACTTATTATAAATGAATTAATAAATGCTGTCCAACTGTCAAGAAACAAAATCTTGAGTCGCAGAAAATGGGAATTTCTTAAATCATAATATTTTGTCTTCTCTCATCATTAACTTAGAATTTCAGAGTAATAGATTTAAAAATTTAAAAGCATTTAACATGGTTTGTCCAGGAAGTTCCAAAATAAATATATAATATATAGACAATATCACCCATCAGTGAGATTTTCTTATGTGCCTTTTACCATGTGCTTGTTTATAACAGCAAATGAAATTCGACATGGCCGTTATAGAGCTCGAGCTCTCTCTTTCTCTCTCTCTCTCTCTCTCTCTCTTTCTCTCTCTCTATATATATATATATATATATGAGTGTGTGGGTGTGTGCATGTGTGTGTGTGTATAGTTAACTGTGAACAACTTAATAAAAGCCTTACAATGATGGATCTCACATTTAGCTAGGGGACAGAAACCAATACATACTTCTGGCTGATGGTATCAGTGTATGACTGTCAGGGATACACAAAATGACAAGGGGAGATAACAACTGGTCTTCAGGCAAATCCATCTGTTAAGAAAGCTGTTATCTGATGAATACAACAGTTCCATCTTTTTATAGGCAAAATTATATGAAAACAGCCGCCAGATCTTTTCCTTCATGAACAATCGAGAAACGTCAACAGAATAATATACCGTCTTGGTGCTAAAAATAGAACAAAAATGGAAATAAGGACAGCTTTAAAACCCAATACCGATCCTAGAAAAATGTGAGACCACTACACTGAAGACTTTAGGATTTTGTATGATGGCCCTCATCAGCTTTCACTTTAAAATATCTACAGTAAAACCTGCTATAGTGGCCACCTGTATATAAGGATTACCTGTTTATAAGGGCCAGTTTTTTTTCAAGTCCTTTGACTGCATACTTCAAGTAAATTGAACCTGTGTATAAAGGTCACCTGCACACAAAGGTCAATATTTTCTGGTCCCTTGGGTGGCCCCTATATATAGGTTTCACTGTATTTTATATCATTCCACTGGGGAGGAGTAGGATATGGCCTTTCCTTTGTGTGTGCCTTGTTGGGTAGTTAAATAGTGATTTAACAAGTGAGGTGACTACTTAAACCTCATACTACTCATCCCTCGCCCTGCAGGGCAGGGTGCCGAGACATCAAGTGTTTGTTTCTGTCCCTCTTGTGTGGTCTGTATTTCAAAAGTTCTTTGTTTTTTCTTTTTTTTTGAAGTGCCACCACACTTGAACATATCCATTAATGAATTAAAGAGTGTTTATTTTCAATTCTTAGAAAGATGTCGCTTGTGGTGGTCCAACGGTTGAGCATTTTACTTGCAAGCAGATGGTTCCAGGCTTGAATCGTGGTATTGGGTCATACCAAAAACTTTTAAAAAATGATGGTGACTGTTGCATTGCACGTGAAAGTACCCTCACAGCATCGGCACCAATCAGTCCATAGCACATAGGTCAAAATCTGTGGCACTTCACTTAAAGCTGATGACATCTCAATATAACTGTAAAATTCTTAATGGGATTGTAAAACAACAATCAAACAAACAAAAAATTAGAAAAATGAAAAAATCCATAAAACTATTTCCATTTGGAAGGGTATATGGATCACATTTGTTGATTGTTTTATATGTGACAGCTTCCTGTAAAATCGTAATCTATTGACATCTGTCACCTACATTAGTCAGTGCTATCAACTCCTTGCATGATGTAAGGTCATGTGACTTTAATAGAATACAATCTATGAAAAACATATGGAAATGAATTTGACTGCACCTTCCCAGTATTACCTCAATTATAATTGATCTATCAAATGTCAACACTCCACAGGAAATGTATAATTACATCATCATTTCATTAAGGAGACAACACATATATCTGCTGAACCATTTATCTACGTTGACTGACCTAAATGTAGGTCATAGAAAAGTAGAGAGTACTACATCCCGCATCCATTGCTTAAAATTCGTTGTTTAACTTAAATGTCAACACCATCAACATAATGTTCTGTTGTTTCACCTCGACATTTTTATATATTTGTCACGGAGTGTTAAATTTAGGTAAAACTAAATTATCAGATCCGCCTAAATTTTAAATAAGTGTAAATAGTCATTGTCTTGTACGTATTTTGTTTATTGTCCGTCTCGTATTGTCCAGTCTTGTGTCCAGTAGTACATGAGGAAAGTGTGAGTGAGTGTACGTGGTATGATTGGTGGAAGTTTTTATATTCCTTATATGGAACTGTATGAAAGTGGTAAAACAGGTTTTATATAGAATCAAGCCTTTAACCATTTCCACCCTATAGCGCTCATAATCAAAACTTATGTAGAGATAAACATCAAGTCTAATCCAGAATTTGCATTAGATAGGATATACATCGTTTACTTTGATGTAATATCAAAATCCCAAGTGGTGAGTAATATTTTACTCAAATTATTAATCGGATTTATTAAATATAAATTATAAATTAAAATATCTATTAATATAATAATTTTATCAAATTTCTAGAATGTGAGTAAGTATATTTTATTGTATTGAGTGGATAATTTTCTATAATTGTAGGCTGTAATGTGGAATAAACAACTGTATATGAATAAATACATTCAAACAGTCATAGCCGTATTAATTTTGTAATAACGGACCCTGTGACAAATGGCGCCCAACGTGGTTTGATACAGCCACTTGGAGAAAAAAAAAAAAGAAATTCTTCAATGGAAAAGAAGAAACAACAAACAAGACAAACTCAACCAAGATGAGATAGATGAGAGCGGTAACATATTCTAAACAAAATCTGCAGATTAACGCTGGTGATCAACCGGAACAAGGAACTGATCCGTAAAATCATCACAAGGGCTTCGGACTGATTACGTGAACAAAGACTTCACAAACTTGTTATAGGGTGTGAAACCGTAATCGGAATTTGACAATTTTAATTTGATTGACTTTTAGTATGTATATATTTATGACTGAAAAGAACTGAAAATTAATTGTTTAATATAAATGTATGAGAGGCGTATGAAAGAGTGTTTAAAGGTAATTAAATTATAAAAAAAAACAATAGTTATAGACAAATGTTATAAAAAAGGTATAAAAGAATCACTTTCATTTTTAACAGTCTTGTCGTACTAACACTGCACTTGCACGAAATTTTCAGAATTTAGTAGCTGTGTGTTTGAAGTGGTTGACAACTGAGAGAATTATATGTTTAGTGTTTTGTAATTGTAATCGTCTGTACGTTTCTGTGAAAAAAAAAAAAAAAAACTTATTTGATATTGTGAGGTCCCTAATGAGCTCTAACAAATTACTTAAATATATTGAAAAACCCATAGAAAATAAAAAGACAAACAAAATATGCTATTTTGCAAACAGTTTAGGTAGATATTTAAAATACCATTGTGATTTTGTTAAAATCTGAAAATTTTCAGCTTCTGTAGGGGAGGTGCTACTTTTCCAGAACAGTATTGGCTGAGAAACTTCATAACAGAGTTACAAATTATCACAAAATTGTTCTTTTTGTTTGGTTAGGATACATGTGATCTTACACAGAAATCCGGGAGATTTATAAAAATTTCGGCACGAAAACGACGACATTGCAGTGAATTATTGTATTAATCAAATTCAAAGATTTGTTTCTTTTATTTCAGAATTTTTCGTCTGTACAGCTAATATTTTTTTAGAAATTCAACTCTATTTTAGAGTGGAAAAATTAAAGGGTCATACAAATCCTGATCAATTTAAAGGTGATGATGTTGTTTTGAATTCCCAACGAATTTATTAGACAGCAAAACGATACCAGAAATGTTTTGTCACCTCAAAATATCCTAAGATACAGAAAGAAAAAAGGAGGATATAACGAAAATTAAATTTATCATTACTGAAAGACGGTATCCACCCGATCCCCGATTTTAGCACGTTATTGGATGAAAAGGTTGGTGAATAAAATTAGTATTTGTTAGAATATTTTAGTCTTAGAATTTATGGACTATTAGTATACGGGATAGTTTGTATATAAAATTGGTTCTGCCAACTTCGTTGGTGGGGATTGACCCAATCACTGGAAGGTAGTTCTCGGTGGTGTGCAGACTATTTCGTGTATACATAGTTGAGATTTTGATAAATTTAATATCTTTCAAAATGGCAGAAGGATCTGATGAGAAAAATCCTCTAAAAGAACTGATAGATACTATAAATAAAAATCCTCAGTATAAAGTCATCACTAAGGAGGAATATGATACTCTTGTGGGACAATGTAAAGGGGCAGTCGGTACAAGCACACCTAACCCAAATATACCAAAATTTTCTTTTCAAACAACAAGATTTATATCCCCAATAAATAGACTTATAACGTAACGTCTCAAAGTCAATATAATGGGGGAAACATGAGTATCCCTAAGCTTCCAATTTTCAGTGGAAGTGAAGAAATTCCAAAAGGGGAGGTAAATCATGATGTGTGGAGTTTAGAGGTACGTTGCCTACAGAATGCCTTGATTCCTGATCATGTTTTACTACAATCAATACGTAGATCTTTACGAGGAATGGCACGGTGTCTGTTGTTGACTCTTGGTGAAAATGCATCAGTTCAAATGATTTTAGAAAAACTTGAAGATTTTTTATGGCAGCGTTAATACAACGGAGATACTGATGCAAACGTTTTATAATGATTGTCAAAAAGATAACGAATCGATCGTATCATATGGGTCTAGGTTAGAGCAAATATTATATAAAGCTATCAAATTGGGCCATATAGATTCTCAAGATAGTATGATGCTAAGGTCAAAATTTTGGACTGGTTTTGCGAGACCAAAACTTAAGAAATGCTACCAGACTTAAGTATGAAACCATTAAAGACTTTCAAACACTTTTACGTGAAATTAGACTAGTTGAACAAATGGAAAAAAATATGACAAAATTAAAACCAAAATCGGTCCAACACCATACAGTTTCTGCAACAGCAGAATCAGACAAGTCATGTACAAGTGAGATTTTTAAACAACTAAGTGAACTCAAGAGTCAATTGCAGTTAATACAAAATAAATTAGAAAAGTCGGAAAACAAAGAGAAAGAAAGTGTTGAAAGTACACGCCCGATAGGAAGTAATAATTCCCAGATATTCAGAGGAAATTATCGGGGTAGAGGATTCAGGGGTAGAAATTTTAGGAGGGGATCTAATAATAGGCCATCTAGGGGATTTCAAAGTAGAAATCAAGAACCTTTCAGTGGTGAAAGGAATCACCCCAAATGTTTATTCCTCAGTTGAAGGGCAAACAGGGGAGGAAATCCAAGTATCCTTTAGCCCTACATTACAAGAAAAGGATGATAGGCCAATCTAATGAGAGTGAAATACTTCTCTGTAAAAGTGTAAAAGCATTGATAGATACGGGGGCTATGGTCTCTAGCATATGTGAGGAATTTTATAACTCATTACAACCTAAACCAATTCTACGAGACTTGAAAGATTTTAAATTAGAGGTGTTTGCTGCCAATGGCAATAAATTACCTTATACAGGGTACATTGAAGCTGAAATTAGTCTACCCTTTATTAAATCAAATAAAGGGATCGCAACGTTCCCGTTATTAGTTACATCTACCACTAATTATAGAAAAGAGGTACCAGTTTATAGGGACAAATGTAATTAAATTGTTCCGTGGTAAATGAACTGGAAGAGGAAACTGACAATATCCCTAGGTCCTGGAAGTTGGGCATTTGATGCTATGATCAAAGAAAGGTCCTTGCCGGTACGTACAAATAATTTTTCCATAACCATTGGTCCGAATGAAGTTAAAACAATAAATGGGATTGTGAAAAATACACGAAAGTTAACTACGGGTTACCGAGCAGACTGACACAAGTCAGTCAGGAAATAATAATATGCCCTAGAATTTTAGCTCTTGATAACTCTAAATCAAAAGTCAGTGCCAGTGAGAATTTGTAACTTGTCGGCTTCGTCCATTAGTATACAAAGTCAAATATCTGTATTGTAAGTGAGGTGCAGGTCGTAGATTCTTGGAAAATGAAGACTTGAGTAAAACGGAATCGGAAAAAAAGGGAGATAATCATAATCTTGGTGTTAAAATAAATCAAGACAGTCTAGAAACACAGGAAGTAGAAAACAAATAAATAATTTATTGTACAAATGGAAACACATATTTTCTACTTCATCCACGGACATTGGAAGAACTAAATCTAGTCCAACATGAAATTAAACTAGTTGACGATATTCCCTTCAAGGAAACTTATCGTCGAATTCCTCCTGCTGAGAGGAAGTAAGACAACATTTAAAAGAAATGCTAGAGTCAGGAGCAATAAGAAAATCAACTAGTCCCTATTGTTCTACAGATGGGTCCCTGAGATTTTGCATAGATTTGCGAAAATTAAATAATAAGACCATAAAAGATGCTTATACCCTTCCAAGAGTTAACGATGTATTAGATTCATTGATAGGTCCAAATATTTTTCTAAACTGCTTGAGGGCTACTGGCAAGTGGAAATTAAAGAGGAGGATAAACACAAAACGGCATTCACAGTAGGTCCTCTGGGTTTTTTTTTGAGTGTAACCGAAGCTTTCGGGTTAACTAATGCCCCAGCTTTTCAAAGGTTAATGGAAGCATCTATGGGCGACATGCAGCTGAAAGAATGTCTAGTATTTCTGGACGATATTCTAATTTTCTCAAAGTTGATGAAACATATGCATAGTTAGAATCAGTTTTTAAAAAACTCGAACAGCATAAATTGAAATTAAAGCCGTCCAAATGTGAATTTCTAAATAGAGAAATTTTATCTAGGTCATATTATTTCAGAAAATGGAATTAGTACAGATTCAGAAAAAGTTGAGGCTTTAAAAACTTGGCCACCTACAAATATAAAACAACTTCATTTTTGGGTTTTGCCGGAACACTACCGGAGATTTATAAAAGACCTAAAATTGTAAAACCTCTAAATGATTTATTAAGGTCACCCAACAAATAAGTCTCCAAAGAAGAAAAATAAAAAGACACCTTTTTGGGGTGAATGTCAAACTTGCATTTAGCAGTATCATTGATAAATTAACATCTCCTCCTATACTAGCGTATGATTTTTCTAAACCTTTTATTGTAAATACGGCTGCGTCAAATGATGGTGGAGCTGTATTATACCAACAAAATGGCCAGGAAAGAGTAATTGCTTACGCCAGTAGAGGTTTAGACCAAGTGAAAAGAACTACCCAGCATAAACTAGAATTTTTATGTTTAAAATGGGCTTTAAGCGATAAGTTTCATGATTCTTGTATGGTAATTCATTTGAGGTTAGAACTGACAATAATCCTCTGACCTATGTAACAACAACGGCCAAACTTGATGCCACAGGACAAAGATGGCTAGCTGCTTTATCAAATTACAATTTCAAAAATTTCCTATAGAAGTGGAAAATCAAATAGTGATGCCGATGGTCTATCTCGTCGTCCACATACGACTTGTGTTCCCTGATATCATTAAAGCGATATCGCAGGGTACTATAGCATCTAATGAATGTTTTGCGTATGCTTAGTAGTGTCTCATGACAACAGTGAAAAGGCTGTAAAGTTAGACAGAGAAGATGTCAAATTGATTTCAAAAAGGGGCAAACAAACGATCCCAACTGTAGTAGCTGATTTGATTAAACAGGGGTGTAAACCTAAAGCTGAAAATCATAGACAAATACTCTGATGAGATTTGTAAGTATCTCCGAGAGTGGGGGTAAACTTGAAGTGATTAATGATGTTCTTTATAGAAATACTTCGGTTGATGGAGTCAATGTCAAAATAGTTTTTACCGCTGTTGAGAGACAAATAGCTCTGAAGGGTTTACATAATGATGTTGGTCACCCTGGTAGGGATAAGACATTAGTTGTAAGAAGGAGATTTTATTGGCCTGGTTTTGAGTCAGATGTAGAACTTAGTTAAATTCATGCACAAGTTGTGTTTTGTTTTAAAACTCGTTTCTGTACCAGCTGCTGAACTAGTAAATATTCGCACTTCAAGGCCGTTAGAACTTGTTTGTATTGATGGTCACTAGAACCATCAAAAGGGGGTGAAAACATTTTAGTCATAACTGACCATTTTACTAGATACGCTGTGGCTATCCCAACTCGAAATCAAATGGCGAAAACAACTGCTAAAGCACTAAAGCATTTTTAAAATAGTTTTTTCCTGAACGATTACATAGTGACCAGGGTAATTTCGAGAGCAACATTTGAATTGTGCAAAATTTCAGGTATTGAAAAATCTCGAACCACCCCTTATCATCCTATGGGTAATGGGATGGTAGAGCGATTTAATCAGACTCTTATTAAAATGTTAGGAACTTTGAAGAAAAACAAAAGTTGACTGGAAAAATTATATTTCTCCTTTAGTTCATGCATATAATGCAACCAAACACGAGTCCACTGGTCGCCGCATTATTTAATGTTTGGTTGGCACCCTAGGTTGGCTATAGATGCTTATTTCGTATAGATAAGAATTTAGAAAAAAGATAGCTCCATTCATATGCCCAGAAATTAAAGGATCGTCTCCAATTTGCTGTCTGCCTTGAAAGAATCTGAAAAGAAAGGTTACAAAAACAATTATGACACAAAAGTGAGATATTCTAAATTAAATGTGGGAGACAGAGTTTTGGTTAGAGTCGTGGCAGTCAAAGGAAAGAATAAATTAGGCGATAAATGGGAGAGGCATCCTTACAAGGTCATAGATATTCCTAATCCGGAAATTCCGGTATTTAAGGTACAGAGGGAGAACAATAAAGGTCCAATACGACACTTCACAGAAATTTGTTGTTACCTTTTATGTACCTTGATAATGAAAACCTGGTTTCAAATCTATTTAGTGGAACAGAAAGATAAGAAATTAAAGAAAAAATCAAAGAGTCCAGATTATTCTGATTCTGACAATGAAATGATTCATCTGAATCAGTTTTTCAACCTTACATCATTCCGGCAAGGCGTAATTCTGCAAAAAGTCAGATTGGGCCTATCTGAACTTCAAGTTACCTCAATAAAAGTAGGTACAAAATACGAGGGAAAGCAATATAAACTCTGGTATGCTTCAGGCAACGTATCTATACCACAGGTAAGTGTTAAGGATACAACACTCAAATTCACAGTGGGAATGAAACTAATGATTTGACGCCAGTATTGTAGGAAACCTCCAGATCGCTACGGTGAGTGGATGATGGCATGCTGCCACAGTTACTATAGATAATGAGGTTTTTGTTTGATTTTCAGGTGAGAATGTCACGGAAAATATACATAAGATCAGATGAATTCGATGGTGAACCAATTTGATATCTGCATTTTTGATTTTTATTCTGTTTGAAAATAGATGTTTCACTTTGTAGGTTATGATCTATAATAACTAATTCCAGAGAAGTCCTAAATATATATCTAGGGATTTTATAATGTAATTGTCTTTGATATGGAATTATGATAGTGATAAAAGTTAGTATGATAATGTGAGGACACATTTTTTCTCATAGGGAGAGAATGTCCCGGTAAAACTAAATTATCAGATCCGCCTAAATTTTAAATAAGTGTAAATAGTCTTGTACGTATTTTGTTTATTGTCCGTGCGTGTAGAACGTATTGTCCAGTCTTGTGTCCAGTGTTTAGTACATGAGGAAAGTGTGAGTGAGTAGATGGTATCCTTATATGGAACATGAAAGTGGTAAAACAGGTTTTATATAGAATCAAACCTTTAACCATTTCCACCCTATAGCGCTCATTCTTATCAAAACTTATGTAGAGATAAGACATCAAGTCTAATCCAGAGATTTGCATTAGATAGGATATACATCGTATTACTTTGATGTAATATCAAAATCCCAAGTGGTGAGTAATATTTTAAAATTATTAATCGGGAATATTTTCCATTAAATATAAATTATAAATTAAATATCCCGCGTATTAATATAATAATTTTATCAAATTTCTAGAATGTGAGTAAGTATATTTTTATTGTATTGAGTGGATAATTTTCTATAATTGTAGGCTGTATATGTGGAATAAACAACTGTATATGAATAAATACATTCAAACAGTCATAGCCGTATTAATTTTGTAATAACGGACCCTGTGACATATTTTTAAATCAATATCAGACTTTTAGCTTTCATTAGGTGTCTATAGACTTTTGACCTAGTGACCTTGATCTTGGAATTTAACCTACTTTTCAAAAATATTAACCTTGCCTATATCTTTTAAACCATGAGGGATTGGGCTTTGATATTTCACAAATTTCTTAAGACCAAAGCTTTCATTTGGTACCTTGACTTTTGACCAAGTGACCATGACCTTGGAATTTGGCCTACTTATCAAAAACTTTAACCTTGGTTATATCTTTAAAACCATTAACATTTTTAAAATGAGCAGAAGAAATCAATATATTTACAGTACCATGACCTTAAAACTGGACAGTTGAAGGTCACACACTTATTTTGAAAAATTTACACCCATTCCCTGTGAGGCTTGTGGTCTTACAACAACTGTTATATGTGAAACTATCATCATCATATTGGTATGTCATTACCTAGAGATAATTATAATACCTATAAATAGAATGAAATATATATATATACAATAAAATCTACTTATATATCAGGGATAGAAATTAGCAGGGGCCCAGTTGAGTAAAAACTGAGTTGGGCTATAAGATATCAGAGAGCATTAGCCCAGGTGTCTACTGAAAATTTGGGGGTATATCTGGCACTTTTACAAATTTCAACTGATATTCTTGTAAACTGATTATACCTTGCTACATGTAGCTAGTGTATGAACTACTTTAAAATATGCTTTCACAGTAAGATTTTTTAAATAGCATGTTATAGGAAGAGCAAGTCTCTGGGATTCCAAGACATGCAACTGGACTCCCAAAAATCCTGACATAGAAGCCCAGATGGCTCCTTGATTGCAGAGTTTAATTTCTATCCCTGTGTATATATCTGTGTGTGTGTGTGTGTGTGTGTGTGTGTGTGTGTGTGTGTGTGTGTGTGTGTGTGTGTGTGTGTGTTGTGTGTGTGTGTGTGTGTGTGTGTGTGTGTACACACACACACATATATATATATATATATATATATATATATATATATATATATATATATATATATATATATATATATATATACACACACCGTAAAATCAACTGGATGTTACATTGAAATCCCACATTATTTGAAATAATGATACCCTGGCCAAATTTCTTTATGACCATAATATAACCTGGTTATTTGGAAATCTGTGTTTACTGGAAAGAATCATTTCCCTTTGACATCAATTTATCTTGGTTCAACTGTAAATAGTTATTTAATATCTTTTTTTCTTACTTTAGATTTTAGATCATTACATTTGTAACTGGAGAAAGTCAAAATTTAAATTTTCAATAAAATTTCCCTTATTCTTATTTGTTGAATGCAGTAAAGAATTGTTTTTTCTAAGTTTCATCCCTAAATACCTTACTGAATATCCAGTAAATTTTAAGGATATTTAAATATTGCCTAACTTTCTGTCATTTTTGGTTACACTAGTCTTAATTTGGTTATTGCTGGGGCACCTATTTTTGCAAAATAAAATTTGACTACAATAAAGTGTATGGTGTATACCAGAAGTGACTTTATCAACTATCATGTACAGATCTAATACTGAATTATAAAATTAAAAACTTTCTGCTGATTTAAAGCAAGACAATTCACAAAGAGGTTGTGACTCAATGTGAGAAACTCCATAAACAGCTGATGTCTCAAAGTGAGAAACTCCACATACAGCCGATGATTCAATGTGAGAAACTCCACATACAGCTGATGTCTGAATGTGAGACAATCCACAAACAGTTGATGACTTAATGTGAGACACACCACATACAGCTGATGACTCAATGTGAGACACTCCACATACATGATGTCTCAATCTGATACTCTACATACAGCTGATGTCTCAATCTGATACTCCACATACAGCCGATGACTCAATGAGAGAAACTCCACATACAGCTGATGTCTCAATGTGAGAAACTCCACATACAGCTGATGACTCAATGTGAGACAATCCACAAACAGTTGATGTCTCAATGTGAGAAACTCCACATACAGCTGATGTCTCAATGTGACACTCTACATACAGCTGATGTCTCAATGTGAGACATTCCACATACAGCTGATGTCTCAATCTTATACTCCACATACAGCTGATGTCTCAATGTGACACTCCACATACAGCAGATGACTCAATGTGAGAAACTCTGCATACAGCTGATGTCTCAATGTGAGACACTCCACATACAGCGGATGTCTCAATCTGATACTCCACATACAGCTGATGACTCAATGAGAGAAACTCCACATACAGCTGATGTCTCAATGTGAGACACTCCACATACAGCTGATGTCTCAATGTGAGACACTCCACATACAGCAGATGTTTCAATGTGAGACACTCCACATACAGCTGATGTCTCAATGTGAGACACTCCAGCTGATGTCTCAATGTGAGACACTCCACATACAGCTGATGTCTCAATGTGAGAAACTCCACATACAGATGATGACTCAATGTGAGAAACTCCACATACAGCCGATGACTCAATGTGAGACACTCCACATACAGCTGATGTCTCAATCTGATACTCTACATACAGCTGATGTTTCAATCTGATACTCCACATACAGCTGATGTCTCAATGTGAGACACTCCACATACAGCTGATGTCTCAATCTGATACTCTACATACAGCTGATGTCTCAATGTGAGACACTCCACATATAGATGATGACTCAATGTGAGAAACTCCACATACAGCTGATGACTCAATGTGAGAAACTCCACATACAGATGATGACTCAATGTGATACTCCACATACAGCTGATGTCTCAATGTGAGAAACTCCACATACAGCTGATGTCTCAATGTGAGACAATCCACAAACAGCTGATGTCTCAATGTGAGATAACTCCACAAACAGCTGATGTCTCAATGTGAGAAACTCCACATACAGATGATGACTCAATGTGAGACAATCCACAAACAGCTGATGTCTCAATGTGAGACACTCCACATATAGGATGGTTTAAAAGTAAATACAGATGTCCAATTCTTCTTCAAAAAATGAAATTGGAATACACTTGAAAAATCAATGAAATAAGGCTGAAAGGAATTTTGGATTTGATGTCTGACTGATTTTTTACTTTTTAGACAAAGATATTTTGCTCCAAGCACATTCACAGCGCAATAAACCTGAGGAGTAATTTTTAAATTATAAGATATGTGATGATCGGGTCATAATCGATGTGCCAATACAGTTCCGCCAAATTTGATGTCTCTATCAGCTGAACGTTCCACGTCATTCACGCTCATCAGATTATATTCATAAGGATATTAATTTGGTTTTCATATTTTGTTTCATGTTCCTTTGTTTATATGGGACAGATTTTCCCTGCTGTTGAACTATAACTTAATTTGACATTCAATTTTATCTCTTTTTGCTCCAAGGCTTCATTGCAATGGAGTTCCTCTAATTCCATTAAGATTCTTATCATGGCTGCTTAAAACAAATAACAAAAATAAAAACGTAAAACAATAAAGATAAAAGTTCAAGAGGTCAGCTCGTGGTATTATAATTACCAATATACAGGAGAATTTCTGATGAATTTGTCACTGCACTTGAATCAAAAGAAAATGGCTGTATGTTATGTACTGTGGTAAAATTTAAGATTTACCCTAACATATACATTTATACAGTGCTCTACAATGCGACCAAATCACTCGCAAATGCGACCATTTTTTAGATTTTGGCGAGTGTTTATCCTCATTCAGTCGCCACATTGCGACCAGTTTTTCCCCCGAACCGGAAATCAAAAGTTTGTCCGTTTTCACTGTGAAATTACATTATCGAAATCATGGTCGGTTATGCGCTTTACAGCAACCAATTTGGTAAACTAGAGCATCTAACGCACGTGGATTACTGTATAAAACCACGTTGTATTGCTCTCTCATGTTTTCGACTTGAAATTTTCCTAACACACACGATGACATTTTTTTTTCTCGGTCGATTTCAACAGAAGCATCATTAAACACTACTAAGTTTAAACGATCTTGGTTAAAGGAATACTGGAACAGAGAGTTATGGCTAGTATTCGACTAGGCCGAACTTTCTGCCCCGATTTCGATTTTAATTTCAGCGATTTTTAAGTGGTAAAATCGGGGCAGAAAGTTCGGCCTAGTGTTCGACGAGGAGGACAATCAGACCACAACCTAATTCCTTTTGGGGATTATCGTGGGGGAACACAATAAAACGACCGCGACAGAATCCCCAAAGGGATTAAACCACACAGTCGGAACTGGAAATTTTATCTGTAAATTAAAGTCGAGAGTCAAACACCCGATTGTCGGACAAACACCTATAAATTAAAGAAGTGTATAGGTGTTTGTCTGACGATCAGGTCACGGGTGTTGGACTCTAGATTTTAACTTACGGACAAAATTTACAATTCTTGTGGGCAGTCTCCTTTTTGTAAATTCTGTCGAGAAGAAACTGGAGCTAAAAATTTAAAAACGCAAAGTTTATTAGGTTGCCTCAATATTAGAGCAACAAATATGAAAAAAAAAGTAGGCATATAAACACTCCTGGATTGATAAAAAATGCACAAAAAGGTCAACATGCACTTAATAACCTTGTTTTATATGGATTGAACAATAAAAATGTTATATAAACTTAGAAAAATTAATATTTTATTTATATCATTTCTATATTATCATCCAGTGGATTTTTCTTAAGAACACACACACACATACATGTATTTATATATATATAATATATATATTTATATATATAGATATATATCATATATGGCGAGTAAAAGTTCCTGGCTGGCTAGTAAAATTTCTGGTTCGCTGGCCAAATGAAGAGTGAATTTTTTTAGTGTTGTAGAGCCCTCCATTTATAGCTGATTGGAAAATGTACAGGTAATTATGAAATAAACATCAGGTGCAAAAGACTGGAGGCACTTTACATGACATTAAACTATGTCCTAATTTCACACAGCTTTTACGTAAAAGCCATCGGTTTTCAAACCGAATGCACTAAAATCATCAATTTATTTTCTTTCCATGGGTTATGCCATTCTAAAATTACAAAAAGAACAGGAAATATTTATAAACCATTTATACCACTCTTGCAGCATATATAAAAAGACTTAACTCTCAAAAAGATATCACTGTCATGTGATATGCTATTGTTGTTTTTCATAGGAGGGAGGGGGGCAATGTTCAAATATCAAGAATTATCCAATAGCCATCCATAAAATATTGTTGGTCTGCTGTAGTAAATTCAGATGTATTACTGTGAGTAGGTAGGTAGGATTTTTTTTAAAGGAAATTTGGGAAAGGGGGGGGGGGGGGGATATGCAAATACAGTAGAACCTGTGTTAAGAGACCACCTCATCTGCCACTGAAATGTGGTCTCTCAAGACAGGTGCTCTCTCAAAAGAGGTTTTAGTCGAAGGATTGTTTAACTAAGTGGATTTCAGATTGTACATGTAGTCTCAAATGAGTGGTCTCTCAAGACAGGTTCCAGGGATTAATATCATCAACATGCGGGTCCTATAAAAAGGACCAGTTCCCAATGCAAAATCAGCTATATTTTTCGCAATTTCGAGCTAAAATTTCCCAGTTATATTCACCATGTAGCTCACTTTTGGTGTAACAACAAAGGAGAAATTTACAACTTAAAAGTACTGCTCAATAAAAACCTCCATGTCTTCAAATGAAAGTCATGTTGTCAGTTTAATAAAAAAGTTGAATGAATTACAGTGAAACTTGTATATAATGACCTCCTTAGAGACACAAGAAAACTGGTCTTTATAGGGAGGCGATCTTTATATAGAGGTTGATTTGTACATAAAAGGTATTATTGGGGACAGCAAAAAGAGAAAAATAAAGAGCTGCGCTTTCAGAGCGCATGATATGCCCGTTTACCTAGAGGTCTTTTCAAATACATTTGAAATGAAATATGAGACTTTTAATACCATGTTCCATATATAATCAGTCAGCATTTCCAATCTGCATCATAAAATTTCTTTCAAAAGTTTAATTAACAGAAAATTATAAATCCATTTGGTTTGTTTATGCAAATCACAAGGAAGAATCTTTGATTTAAACTATAGTGACCTTCACTTTTTTAATTATCAAACTTCAATTTTTGGGGGGAAAATATTCTTTCACTAAGATTTATTCATATGGCATACTAGAGATATAAATATACTGAGGTATAAATTTTATGTCACAAACCTTTATTCTTACAACAATGATATCCATATTAACTTGTGATCAGAGAAAAAGACTTCATTAGTGCCACTTTCCACACAAATATCAAATCAATATGTAGACGCATTGCAAAGAAAAGGTGCAGAAAGGGATATTTTTAAAAAATTTACTAAGTCAAGGGGCCATAACTGCACAAAATCATCCGACCGGAACCAAATTTGAACTTGATCTGTAACTCATTTAGATACAACGGTATACCAAATATCACTTCAATATGTAGAGGCATTGCAAAGAAAAGGCGCAGAGAGGGATATTTTTTAAAAATTTACTAAGTCAAGGGGCCATAACTCTGCACAAAATCATTATTTCCTAGGACCATAACTCAGCAACGGAAAATCAGAATTTAATCAAAATTGAAAGGGTGCTTGCATTTATCGTAAGAAACAAACTACCAAAAAATTCATTGAAATCTGTTGAGGCGTTTTTGAGTTATCGTGCGAGGTGTGGATGACTTACGGACAACATACGGACGGACGTACGGATGGACAACGGTATACCATAATACATCCCGTCAAAATTGACGGACATAGAAAAACGGTCTTTGTGACCAGGTGGTCTTTATACACAGGTGGCCACTAAAACAGGTTTTACTGTACAAGTTTTGAATCTTTATTTTAATTATTAAAATGGCAATAGTTACTTTTCATTTCACCAAATTTAGTCCACTGCGACATAAAATTCCAAATTGAAAGGATGCAGGACCCTGTGCCAAAAAGGGTCCATCAGCACCTGGATTCAATGGAAAAGGGAATGTTTTGGTGAGTTTGCTGGAGTCAGGCTCAGCATAGAATTAACAAACCTTTTCTTTTTACTTGGACAACACATCCTGCAGCTGCTAATTTTTTTTAAACATTCATGAAAGTACATTTAAAATATATAATCAAAGGAAAGTCAATAAGTCCATCCTAACTTATAATTTTTAACACTACTAACCAGATTGACCTCTGACCTTTCGAAAGTGTCACTTTTGTGTGTGGTCAATAATAACAAAAAATCTTGAAACTTAAACTTTTATGACCTTCCATGTCTTGTTGGTCACTCACATATACAAAAGTGACCCTCGTAAAGATATCAAAACTGCCAATTAATGTTTTGTCACAAATGTCAGACTGTACTTAAACTACCTTATCCATTGTAACCCATATTTTTGAACCACGCTTTACTAATCATATCAGTTAGCGACAGATGATCACAAACAAAAGATCAAAATGTTCCAATTCTTCACAAACGACTTCCTGTGTAAAATGTCCATTCTGTCAGCAAATTTGATAAAGTTTGCCCATTATTTGAAGTAGTTTTATAAAACAGAGACAAACATCTTAGAAATACTTTAAAATTCACTGGAAGTTCTCCATTTTCTCTTTGTATTCAGCATTTTAGCTCAGTGGCAGAACAGTGGCTTTCCTAGGGAGTAATGTATCGGTGTCACTTTTTGCATAAAACTCAAATAGATACTTGTGTCTGTAAGAATCTTACTTACCCTTTTTGTTTGAAATATTCATAAACATTACTTATTCCATACTATGGAATTACCATTCTGTTTTATTTGCAAAAAAAAAAAAAGGAAATTGAAAAGATAGGAGAATTTGTTTTATCAGACCGTAATCTTCCAAAAGGCACGTTTTCTTGGGAAAGAAGTTGCAAGTCAATGAAAATTGTTTCCCTTCATCATTGCTATATTTTTTAGGACAAAATAATGAACACTTCTTATGACCCAATTTATTTCTATCGTAAGGCCAACACAGAGATTATCATTCAAAAATGTTTTTTGATAAATTGAAATTATTGAACAAATTAGACTATCTGATGGAAGGGATAGGATATCGGCATGTCAGCTTATACGGTACTTCTTTGTTTTTTACAGACATCAGTACAAATGCATATTTTTTAATGACTGATTGCTTTACATAAGTACTCTTAATATTTTTATTCAATTTGATTCGGACTATAGAGGCCTACTCTGATGCTGCCTATTCCAGTTCATAGCATTTGTCAAAAGATGCACAGGGCATGACAGGCACTCATTTTTATCAAAGGGGATAGAGTGTAACTTATCTATTTTATATGTATATATTTGCAACCCCAACCCCATCCCTGCCATATTGAAACAAGTCTCCAGGGGCGAATTCAGGCTGTGGCAACCCTCCCCCAAAGTTGGTAAAAATTGTGTAAAATATTTTGTTTTTCTACAATAAGGTCGAAAACTAATAACAAAGTATGGTATCTGAATTATCCTGCCTCCTTACAATGGGGCTAAGAAATTCTAATGTTATGCCACTTCAACTTGAAATTACACCCTTGGTACCTGTGTGCTGGTGGTTTTCTCCAAAATACGCAATTTGGGATAACAGGACACGGATACAAAACAAACCTATTTCTGGAAATAATAATGTGTGTGCAGGAATTAACATCATCAACATGTGGATCTAGTAAAAGGCCCATTCTCAATGCAAAATCTGCTATTTTTTTCCAAATTTTCAGCAAAAATTTCCCAGTTATGTTCATCATGTCATTCACATTTGATATAAAACAATAAACAGGAAAATCAAGTACAGAATGAATTGCACTCCAAAATCTTCAGATGAAAACCATGTCGTCAGTTAAATAACTTAATAAGAGAAGCTGAAGGAATCACAATTTTTTTGTTTTTATTCCTATGAATTACTGGTTTAAAAATGACCAGTTACTTTTTTTCAATTTCTTCCCAGTGTGGTCAATTGCGACGTAAAATTCTCAATTGGAAGTGTACAGGACCCTGTCCCAAAAAGGGCCTATTAACCCCTGGTGTGGCTTTTCCTGTCCTTCGAATGAGACGGTAAAAACCGAAGCTCCGTGTCACAGTAGGTGTGGGCACACTAAAGAACTCTCACTGCGCAATGGCCGTAAGTGCCGAGCATAGACCAAAAATTAGAGCCATTCACGGGCGTTTGGTGACGTCTCCATATGAGTGAAAGATTCTTGAGTGGGATGTGAAACAACAATACAACAATAAATAATAATGTGTGGAAAGTTATCTGGATACCTGCATTTGTTATGATGTACGTCTAGACGATGGTCGGTTCTCGATGACACTGCTGATGCTTTTATATTGGGTGCCGTTATATTGTTTCTACTCTTTAATAAATGACTCTGACACCTAAATGACCCATCTTTTTTTCATAATGTTGACTAGAGTCTCTCTTTACTTCCCATCTACAGTATACGATACAACTACCTCATCACGTGACAGATTTCAGCGCCAGAATTAGTGACGCGCGTGTTCGACTGTTATTTCAACATATTAACGCGTGTTCTGTACGAATTCTTTGAATCACGATGACGACTATTCAGTTGTTGAATATATAACAGGAGACCGAAACAATGTCTGTAAAATGAAATCTATTATATACATGTGTCTGTGTTATCAGCGATATACAAAGACTAAATATCGCTGGTGTAAGTGTTAACGTTATTTTTATCATATAACACACATAAACCACGCACCCACGCACGCAAAAACAGACACATACACACACACGCGCGCGCGCGCATTTAACAGATTTTATTTTACTGACATAGTTTCGGCCTCATGTGTTCAATACACAGGTAATTGAAGACAGGAATATATATATATATATATATATATATATATATATATATATATATATATATATATATATATATATATATATATTTCAATTTTGTTAATTTATCATAATTTGCAATATTACTCAACGTTATTGATATAATTTTATTATCATCAGAAACAGCGCTTAATCTAAACTGGAAAAAAAAACTCGAAATTAAATAAAATTATATCAATAGCAGTGAGTAATAATGCAAATAATACTAAATTAACAAAATAAAAAAAACAACAACAAAACATTCCTGTCCTCATGTACCTGTGGTTCGATAAAACCACAATATCACTAAATCTTACGTTTACAATCACATGCTGTGGTCATGGTGGAAGGACCGCCGCCACGACCATATACACACTGTTTTACATTCACCGATCCCAATACCGCAGTTGGCGATATATAAACCCATCACAGGCTTTATATATCACTGGTATAATTATTCCTTCATGTGTATATCTATTTCATATCATTATTTGTCTGAATGATAAAACATACCGTGTTGATAAGATGGCAACAAAACTCCCACCTACATGAAATACCTAGATCCAACCCTCTACATTATATCGTATTTCTATTCACATCCGGGAAATGAAACTTTAATTGATTTTTTCAGAAACCATAAACAATAAGAAAATACTAGAACATTAAATTTTGTCTTTTTATAATTAAACCTACTATACATAATTGTCAGTTTCACAAAATTGTTAATTTTAGAATTTTCATAACTTTTTTTACAAAATAATTGCCCATTCTTTCATCTTTCATGTACACAACACGTACCCAGGTATATCGTAATAATAAACAAATAAACGCGACACCAATGATCTGAAAATTACTCATTATTAAAGTCGCTACCAAGTAAATTTACCCCGTTTCTCAATAAAATTCTAGTTTATTACACCCACATTACACCGTATTTATGCCACTTTTACGCTAAACTTAATGACAAATTTCAGTACTTGAATTTTATTATTTCTTTTCACACCTGAGCTTCTATAGATGGATGGAAGTGTGATTTTTATAGCCGTGTGGTCAATCATGTACGCTTTAATTTTTTCAATTTGACTCTCGTTGCCGCGAATTCGAGATAACTTACGGGACAGATAGTGATCGGGGCCACCTTAATAAATCAAATCATTTGGCTTTTATTTGAGTTTTTATGAGGCTGCATTAAGCGATGTATTAAGGTTAAAATTTGTTTTCGGCTTTCATATAATTTCATGCATTTCTGACGAAAAAAAAAACTCGACCGAGACCAAAAAGTGCAGAATATTACTTCAAAGTTCACATGTAACTTATTCGAGGGGGATCTGTTATTGAAATGAATTATGATGTCAATTTCACGCAAAGATTGATAGAAATTACAAATCCACAAATTGATTCCAAAAAACCATTTTCCTTTGATGTTACTGGCGTGAGTAGTTGAACATCGATGATTCGATAAATTTTGCATTAAGTGTATAGGGCCTACATGTCGACATACAAAAAATACAATATGCCTATCTTTATAACTTCAAATATACAGGGAAGATCCTCCGTACATCTGTCATTCAATTTTTCTGTAAGTAAACTACATCGTGGACGTATAGAGAAGGACAATAAGTGTTTGATACACATGGCATGTTGTAAATTTTGAATTTACTGGGTGGTTGTAAATATTGTATTTACACCCACCCAGTAAATTCAAAATTTACAATACGAAACTTGGTTATTACTAAAGCGAAGTGTTCCCTTCAAACTGGACATCTGACCCTTGGTAGACGTACGAAACATAATAACTTATCTTACCTTTTGATTTACCGGGGATTTAACTTTTTGATAATATTCTCACTTTTTTGGTAAACGACAAAGTGAGAACAGGATAATAATGTGATATACTTGATAGTCTTAAATATTGTTTTACGCCACACTCAACAAGTTTTTACTCATATGGTGGTGACCACTTTATAGTGGTGGAGGAGAAAACGCAGTTATAGAATACCTGGAAGAGACCATCGGCCTTCAGCAAGTAAACTAGCAAACTTTCCCACAAAAAATCAATTCAGGTCCCAGCCGTGCTCGAACCCGTGTTGACTTGAGATGAGAGACTTCTCGATTTAGAACGCATTTGTTCTAGTCACTCGGACACGGATTTCCGCCTCCCACATAAAGTATCCACAGAAAAATTATAATATATAGACATATCTTACTAACAAATCATGCATTACCTTTATTCTTCAGGTAACTTAATAATTTACAGTGAGACTTCTTGTATGAAATGATCGTTGACTGGACAGTCTGCTGCAACTTCAACTATAACATGGGCGTATTCTTGCCGTATTGAATCCGTGAGTAGCGTATGACCTGCGTATGTCAGCGTATGAACGGCGATGTCAGTATATAACCTGCGTTCTCTGCAAATGGCTATCGCCGAATTTCTGTCCCGAGTTTAAGTTACCTTTTTCTTGATTTTACCAAAGGAGTAACTTAAAATCTGAACATAAATTCGCGCTACTGTGGCTTATGAATTGTGCATGAATAGCGCATCATCTAGCACGTAATAAAATGATTATATCAACATTGCTCCATTATTGCAGTAGACATCAACTTCTCTCTGGACATCTTTCTTTATCATACCTCAAAAAGCAATCATCTTGTGTCCGGGTTTCGGACCGAGGAAAAGCCAAGAAGACTCCGAAATTATTCTCACCAAATCCTGCTGATGATGAGGCACATGTTTCTGAGCGACCAAGGACCTCAACTCCTTCTCCTGGCCGCTCCTGTGATTCATCGGTTGCTTCAAATGTGTCAGTTGCTGCCTCGGTGTCCGCCCGACTGGCTGGTGACAAAAAAAAAGAAGAAGAAGATGCTGAAGCAGAAGTAGAGAGGAAGGAAGAGAACGAAGAAGAATAGAAGGAGAAGTAGAGCTAGGAGCCTATATATACACATTATATTAAAACGCATTCATTTGATATACCCTGGTCATACGCCAAGGATATGCTAGTTGTATGTCAAATACGTTACCCAACGTCAATATGTCTATATAAGTTGCACATAATACGTCAAACGTACTTCAGAAGTACGTTACCAATTCACTAGTTGTTGAGGTACACCACACTACGTCCAGCATTTTCAACACATGAGTAACGTGCTTATACAGTACAAAAGGTGATTCTGTTTACGGTTAACCTGTTTTCTGACGTGTTGGAGTGGGGCTGGGCAAACAACCACCTGCCCAGTTTTTAATGCAGTTAATTGACTGCATTTTTTTTTTCAACAATTTAATTGCATATATTGCCCTGTCAGGTTTTTATCTCGATCGCTACAAGGGAGTGTAAAGTTCGACATTTGAGTACTCACCTGATGAAGAAGAAGAAGAAAAAGAAGGAAGAAGGAAGAAAAATAATTAAATACGAGCGTATTGAGAAGACGGGAGAAATCGCAACCATCATGGCAATTGTATGGAGGTCCAAACTCGCAGGGAACTCTGGGAACGGGTAGCCAGAATCTTATCATTCGGAATATTTTTTCCACGTCGATTCATCATCACACACATGAAAGATTCTATTAATTATCCAGTGGTAAACTTTTCCTATTTTCTTTTTCCAGTGACGTCTTAAGGATTAAAAATTCTATTCAGTCGAGGAAATGTAGCAATTAAATTTGAACAAAGAGATAGACAGATTTTAAATGACATTGAAATTCTGTGAAGATTAAACAACCCCAAATGTTAATTGACAAATGAACTTGCGATTCGACCAACGAAGACGAGAATGATACAATTCTCTCCATTTTCGAAATAACGACATGATTGACAGGTAACACCGTCAAACTAAAATGCTCTCTTATCACCTCCGCGTCAGAAGAGTTCCAGGTGCAAAGGTATAAGACTTCGCTATAACTGTCTCTCATGAAAATCAATACAAACACTAAACCTGCGACAGAACTCTCTGTCAGATAAATTTCGTTGTACATAAAGTGTTTAATTACAATATGTATAGCCGGATGATAGTCTAAAATTGCACAAATGATTTCATTTGTGTGGCATATAGTGTATTCATTAGCCCTGTGATCTCTTTAATGCAAAATAATAAAGGTGCAGTTACCCTTTGGAAAAGATATGAATTCTCTCAATATTCCTTAAATGTTGTAAGATATAGAACTTGAAAGAAAGCTTAGAAAATAATCGCGAAGACCTAATATCCTATCTGATATAGATTTCAAAGCAAAATATAATATCTTTGTTAGTCAGCTTCGAAAGTTCACTTGTATAGCACTTTTTGAGAAGTATATATTTCATGACAAAAATTAAATTGAATTAAATCCGTTTCTTTGTGGCGATATAAAGCAGTTTAAAGCAGTAATACTGTTTTCAGTAAGATTGTTTTCGTATTTTATATATAAACACATACAAGAGTACATGTATATATTATAGTATATATGTTTTATGACCTTGGATTATTGGGGCTTTTATTCAACTAGACGTTTTTCTAGTTTTTTCCTTCCGTGGTGGTTCGAAACAATAGTTACGTGAAACACATGAAATAAAATCTATCAAAACTGAAACAAGATATCACCGATTGTTTTCAATATAATTATTACGAAACCGGAAGCTTCTGTGCCCGACCTTCTGTTGAAGTCACATGACCTGAGTACAAACTATCCGGGCAAATCTGAACGGAATGGAACAACACGAAAAAGGTCTTTTATAGTTTAGTATTTTTTAATGTGTCCATTGTCTCCTTCGGAATGGTGACATTATTTTACAGAAACTTGAGTATTGAAATGCCAGTATAATTATTTAAGATTTGATGTAGGCTAAAATGTAATACGTTGTCAAACACACAGGTTTCCGTATTTTTATCATCCCAATTTGGAGACCGTAACCACCGATCGAGATATATAGATAAATAAGGAGGTCAGTTTTAATTTTATAAAACCCAATTATTATTTCTGTTATAAGTAACTTTTTACTTTGAGCTGGGTTATCATGTATATTGTATTGTTTCTATTAATTACTATGTACTTATTTTTCTCTGTAGGTCAAGTAAGAAGTTAGCGTGCGCACTTATCTATTATAAATCTAGATCGTATAGGATGATATCTAATTACAGATGTTATTATTGGATGTCATGGAAACAAAATCTACAAGTTACAGAACATGTACATGAAAAAGGAAAAAGAACAAATTTCAAGATTCTGTGTAAAATTAATCAGTCGGCACATACTTAAATTAAGTCATGAATACGGTATTAAAGTATTGTCACTTTCATGCTAAGCATTCTCAATCCTTTACAAGAAATCCGTTGTATTTGATTGGCAGATGAAATCAGTTTCACAGGAGAGTATGATATCAGACACGTACTTGGAAGTTACAGGTGGGCTCTGATATGAAATGGAATCTGGTATCCGATTAATGGATCAATTTGTATTACAACGAAAACATCATTCCTTAGTGAATTGATACAGGTAAAAATTCTGTGATTGAGAATACGTCTGTTCATTCTGATTGGTTCGTGACAGGCACATACATTTCTGTAGTAGTAGAAAGAGATATGTACATTGCTTGATATGTACATTGGTTGAAGGCATAAAGTTGTGTATTTTTTACCAAGGTTAATACGCCTTAAATTCGCTCTAAATAACCATAGACTTCTGTATGGCCAGTATGTCCGTATTTTCAATTACTTAGCTAGAAAATTTCGCTTTCAATTGAAACTCGGCCTCTACTCCAAGGTCGAAAATGGCGAAAATTGAATGGGATCGAAAATTTCCAGGTATACAGTATTTAAGAATATAAAATTTATGAGTGTTACAGCAAAGTTAAACTAGTATTATTGATGATGCTAGAATGCAGTATAACATCAGAAAACCTAGAAACTGATGCTGAAGATACTTTCCAAGCCAAAGACATATCAGTGGATGATGCTTCCTATATTGTATTTGGAATGGACTTCCCCCTCAGAGCGGGGTATTTGCTTACTACTCCACGACACCTGATCCCACTTCTAATCTTGTCAGAGACCCATATTTTGTTCAAAATTTACTTTGCGAGAAAAAATATTAGTACAGTCCTCCATTTTGCTAAATACAAGTGTATCAAAAGTTGTTCTCTATACGTAGATTGTGATATGGATCAGGGATAGAAATTAAACTCTGCAATCAAGTGGCCATCTGGGCTCGTATGTCATGATTTTTGGATCCCAATTGCATATATGGAAGCCCAGAAATTTGCTCTTCCAATGAAATTCTATTTATAAAATCTCATTAAGAAAACATATTTTAAAGTTGTTCATACACTAGCAACATGTAGCAAGGTATACTCAGTTTACAAGAATATCAGTTGAAATTTGTAAAAGTGCAAGGTATACCCCCAGTTTTCAGTAGCCACCTGGGCTACATCAGCTCAATTTTACTACTGGGCTACTGGGCCCCTGCTAATTTCTATCCCTGTGGAATGTTGACCGTTTATAGGATACACATTATAAAACATAAGTATTCTTTAACAGATCGTAGACACTTTTCTTGTGAAAAATATCTTTTTAATTCGTACATTTAATTGTTAATGTATTGTATCATTTCTCTTGTTACCCGTGTCGTGCTGATGTGTCCAATTCTGCACCTGTTTATGCTTGAAATATGATTGTCATACATGCTACATTTCATAGCTAGTGGCACGCAACCGGAAGTAATGTTGAAACAGTTGTTCAAATTCAAATAACACGATTTGAATACAATGTACTTTAGCTATTGCTAAGTTTGATTTGATTTGATTTGATTTTTTTGTTTTACGCCATACTCAACAATCTTTCAGTCATATGATGGCGTCCAGTTTTTATTGATGGAGGAGAAACCCCGGTTACCCGGGTAAAGACCACCGGCCTTCCGCAAGAAAACTGGCAAACTTTCCCACTTAATTCGAAATGACCCTAGCTGGATTCGAACCAGAGGTGAGAGGCCTTGTGATTTAAAGTGCAATGCTCTAACCACTCGACCACGGAGTCCCCCTATTGATAAGTAACCATGACACATCTGTTAGATCGATGTCGACCAATTATGTCGAATTTGAATTACAAAAAGGGTTTGCAACATTATATCACATTGCTATTCAAACAACATCTTGTAATTTTTATGCTACGATTTATAACAAATTCGAATTTATAGTATTCTAAGATTGGCATCGGATGCTACAGATTTTAGATTTTTTAAGTTTTTGTTATGTTTTATCATAGAAGCACTCTTTTTGTATTATGAAAATACAGGTTTTCTGTCACATAAAGAATCTTGAGTTAAATTTGCGATATCTCATCGGAGGGGACACATTCCATTCTACATAAGAATTTTACTCAAATTTGAGTATGTGTTCATAATATTTCGAACACTATCTGTAGTTGTCATAGAATGATGACAAATTTTGTCAGCCTACTCCGTAGGGAAGAGCACATGTAACAAAATTCCATCATGGTTGCACGCTAAACATAGGAAGTCGCTACGGGGCGTGTGGTAAGGGCTGTGAATAGTCCCACCAAACATAAAATCACCTCTGATTGGTTGACTGACAAATTGTGTAGCTCTTTTCATTTGTGCTAAATACGATCCTATCTTTTCCAATACACCAAGGACACGTATACATATCTGGTGATATTCGACAAACGGACCTCTGGAAATTCAGAGATGGGATTATGGTGTCATGGAGGAGTAAGCATCCCCTGTTGACCGGTCACACCCTCCCTGAGTCCGCCGTCAAATTCAAATGAAATAGGTGAAGAAAAATCCTCGTCATATTTGAACCAGGTCTTAGTAACAGAAATGATCGTTAAGAGCATTTTTATTGCTTATAATTTTTTCAAAACTATAACTTCTATATTATGTTTGTGATACATACCCAAATGTTACCTAAAAGGGGGTCCAACACATTATAAATATGGTATTTTAGAGTGGGGTCATGATGAATTTTCTCCCCTTCCTGATGATTGCTAATCATGACTGGTATGCCCTAGAATTCAATCTTAAACAGTGTTTGTAAAAGTAATCAATAATTTCTCGTTTTCACCAATTAAAGTCCTATTTACGGCAGTAATAATTGGGTTATAATTTATAATGTTCGTATTTGATCAACGGGACTTATTTATTCGAGCATGTATTACTATGAGCCTCATTAAATTCTGTATGAAATACATGTAGTTCATACAGGAAGGACGCTATAGAAGATAAAAAGACGTTGATCTGATTCGATTTCATATTTGCTATCACTAGTTAACATATATGTGTACTTATTAAAAAACAGTCACTGTTTCGAAGGCCACTGTGGGCGAGTGGTTGGAACATCACGCTTTGAACAAGCCCCGCTGGAACCTAAGCTGATTTTTGTGAGAATGTTCACTTGTGGAAGGCCATATTTTCTTCCAAAGTTACCGGGTTCTCTCCTCCACCATTAAAATCTCCCCGCCACCATATAAATGAAAAATTGTCCCGTGTGACGTAAAACACTTCAAAATCAATATAAAAAAATCGAAGTCAGATTATGTAAACAGTAAACATCAAATTGCTCAACTGGAAAACGAAAATGAAAACATCCCTTATCACCGTAAACTCAAGGACCCCTGTAAACACAATTGGACTCGTCTATTTCAATGAATTCAGGTGTGTATTCAAAATCCGAATTTTGTAATAATTCCACATGCATGTTTATGACTAACTTTCAGGTTAATATTCATCCGCAATTCTGATACTGACACGTAATGATCAATGTCATCAATATCACGTCATCAATATCATATTGACATTTTTAAGCATATGGTATGACATCAACATTGAGATTAAACAGAGAAATATACAACAAAGAAAACGTAATGACATTGTATAACAACAGTACAGATATACTGTCACGTGACATCAAATTGTGAAGTGTATCGTAGTACTCCAGCAAATTAAAAGTCTTATTGCACAAAAATAGATAAACAACAAAGAAAACATAATTATAACAACGGTATAGGTACACTGTTACTACGACATCAATCTTCAGATCAAGAAATGATTCTAACTACATTTCACATACTTATTTCTACGTCGTTTTGTTTAGTTATAAATGTCGTATGCGATTCATCTTCAACATAAATGCTATTAATACACAAAATTACAAACATATGGCATGTGTTAAAATGTCACTTTTCCAGTTCTGATTACAATAAAGAAAATGAATATGAAAGATGAATCAACGTCTAAAATCATTTTTCAAGTTACACAAATGTGTTCTAATAATAAACTGAAATCTGAAAAATAAATGGATATTTTGAATTTTCCGCCAATTCTTAATTAGAATTAACATAACGAGCAGTGAGAGGACCAAATCAAACTTATCGTATCGTAGTGACCTTTAAGGAGGCATAACTCTTACATTGTATATGCTATAGTATGTGTTCAGCATTTCTCTCAGTTACGTCCCTTGTATAAACAATCAAATCACATAAATAGCACTAAGGTATACGCGGATATCTTCTAAAGTCTATGTTATACTCCCTTTTCAATTTCTATAATATATATATATATATATATATATATATATATATATATATATATATATATATATATATATATATATATATATATATATATATATATAACCTGCAATGTTTAAATTCCACATAAAATAAAAATGTCCTTATATATTCTAGTGCTTCGACGAATACCCATACACAATTTTTTTTTGATAAAATACCGACTGTTCTGATGAAATCTTAATTAACGATCGTCTTCATCTATTTTGCTTCACCCACAAAAACCTATAACTTTGGGGTTATGGTTAAGAAATTACAGTAAAGACGAAGTCCTATAGAAATTCAAAATTAAAGTTCGAACACTAAATTTATGTTGGCCAATGGTAGGTGATATCCGAACATTTGTAGGTTGCGTTCGAAGAGGGTTTGTAAAACGTCTCTGTCTCATCAAAGAATGGTATCAATTACTGGGATGTAGGTCTGCTATTTGCATTCCGACTACAATATTTTTCCACTCGATTTAATACCGATTCATCCATTGCCACTTTCATCTGGTATTGTCCGATTCAAAACGATGGCGGGGCGGAGTAACCTTTTATTAATCATACGGATCATTCTACTTACTTTTCGGTTATGACAAATTGCACGGAAAAACGTTTTTTATTTCCCACTGGATACCCGTATGCATGGTAACAAATAGGAACGATTACTCTACTCAGTGCAATTTTATGCTTTATTACCTAAATTTAAACTCGTCCGGGTCAAGAACGGGTTCACGAGGCTCAACCCCGAGAGATTATATGGATTTTACTATATTTCATGCGTAAGTTCATTCTCCCACATTTGCTTGATTAATTGTGCGTATCTTTTCAACTTGTAGAATGGTTCCTCTTCGCATATTATTTCGTACACAACCAAACAAAACAACATCATAAAGTCATTAATTTTTTCAAGAATAGCCAAAACACAAGTAAATCAAAAGTCTTAAAAAACATAAAGAAATAAGCACTGTAGATAATATAATAATAGAATAAAATATCAGATATGATATGATTGTTAAACAAAACAAGTATAGTACTGCATCTACGACAAAACTATAGACGAAGCTTTCTATTTTCTTATAAAACCAATTCTTTGAAAAGTCCGAAATAAGAGTTACTGAAGCGAGCAAAACTATGAAAGTATTGGTATGCATTGAACAAATGAAACATAAAATATACATGCAATATGTAAAAACGTTCACATCATCACGATTTCGCATATAAGAGCTGAATACAGGCATGCTTCCAACTTCCATGCCAACACGCCCAAGGAATCGATTATAAGGATTATCCACGTAACTCCTGGGGCTGATACTATACAAAAAACCATCGTTGGTTCTGGAGACAGGCACAGTCCCTACTCTCTTACCAACACGCCCAATTCTTCGATTATGAGGATTATCGACGTAATTTCTCGACATTGTGATTATCTGAAGATAAAAAAGAAAACAAAACAGTATATATCCTGAATTCATCAACACCTAAAGTCACACTTAGACCTGCCTATTTCAAAGAATGGTTAAGTCCACTGTCAGAATTCAGGGTGTATGATTTTATATGCAATATGAACTTGTTCTCTCCTAAATCATGACAGTAGACCTTGGTATTTGTTGATCTGGGTGAGTCTAAATGTGACCACAGGGGTTAATTAGATAAATTTGATTATCTCAAAAAATTCAAACACGTCACAGCTTTTTCTTTAAATTGCAATTGGTTCAATTTTTTTTAAAGCAAATACATCCTTGGAAAATTAAAGATGCATTCCCGTGTTCCCCCCCCCCCCAAAAAAAAATAGACGTGCTGTGGTCACCGAAGATGCTGATGTCAATTGGGCACTACAGTAAAGGATGGACCCTATTGATTTTCAGGGACATCCGTAAAAGGTCAAGTTCACCAGTATCTTATTTTAGAAACACTGAGCATATCTGTACAACATATTGTAGACCAGTGCAAAATACTTACTTTTTCAGACTTCATACACATTTATTATACATCTTATGTAACAAGAACATACCCTTGTTGCCGCGCCATCATTTCTACATGATTCACAAACTTTTATTAGCAATTTTAAACATTAAAATAAGTACAATTGACATGAGCATAAGATTAATGACCGCCTAGCGTAATTATAATTTCGTTAAAATAACATTTTCTGTGATAACTGTACAATACCCTCATACATACACCTTTCAACAAAACCACGTTTTGCATCCACACATTTACACACACACAGAGAGAGAGAGAGAGAGAGAGAGAGAGAGAGAGAGAGAGTCAAGTATATTTGTATTATATTATATACTATGATGTTGTTTCATAATATACTGGTAACTCTTGTGGGTTCTAATTATATTTTATTTTCTAAAAGTGATAAGGATTCAGATAATAATAATAATAATGGTTTTTATATAACAATAAAGCATTATATCGTATTTTATTATCCAATATAAATTAAATGGAAATTTCAAATGTCAATGTCAGGATGATTATGTGAAAAAATTATGTGGAATTGTGGATACTTTTTCAATATTTTTCATTTTTTAGCTGTCAATGCTAACAGTTTATTTTGCATATACAGTTCTTTCATATTATTTAAACATACTATATTACATAAAATATTTTGACTGTATATTTGCTCCAGTCCATGTAACTTCTGTTAATTCGTCTTTCGTTTATTCGTTTTATGCCGTCTTTCTCTTTTTCTTTTATCAAACTTCACGAGCTCTACCCATTCATCAATGTACGTAAGCCAGCCCACCTTTCTCTCCACTCTTTCGGCACACACCATCCATTCTTCTTTTTCTTCTGCTTCACCCCACATGTTTACGCATTCAGCCATGATCAAGCAATGACTATAGACTCTTAGACATACTCAGCAGGGTGTGACGTCACAAATCCCGTGAGCGTTTCTACTGAGAGCTCATTTGGCATCCGAAGAGTCAATATCGTAGGATAAAATCTTCTGGTGAGTGTTTCAATTTTTTATTTTACATACAGAAGTACAAAAAACGCTATAAAATAATACAGATACTTTTTCACTGTCTGAACTTTGATACTTGTTGAAACGACGTAAGTGAACAACTTCATACTTCACAACTTTGTCACATTTGTCACTTTTGTCACTTTGTCTCTTTGTCACTTTGAGCCTTCATATCTTAGAACGCTGCACACGTTCCAAACTTTGAAACATGTGAACGGTACACACTTGATCACTTTTGCAAACTTTGAGAACGGCACACATACTTGATCACTTTGCAAACTTTGAGTACGTTACACACTTTCATTTTCAATGTATCTTTCTCCTGACGTGAGATCTATCAGTCTCTGGAAACTAGATATCCCATGATTCCATAGCCAAGATGGCTACCCTCCCTATACGTCCTTTTTACTACCCACCCTCCCTCTCTGGTTTAGTGTATACAGACCATAAAAAGTAATCTCCTCTTTTGTTCCATCCCTATAGTCTATAGAGATTAGCCTTTGTTCCGCCTATACAGTCTATACAGAGTAATCTCCCTTTTGTCCTACTCATACAGGCTATACAGAGTGATCTTCCCATTTGTCCCACCTATAAGTCTATACAGAGTGACCTCCCTTTGAACATACTCATAAATTCTATGAGTCTTAGTACAAGGATAATATGTTCAAGCTTGTTCAACCCAAAACTGGAAAAACCCAACTTCTATTTTTAGCCTATTTTTTTACCTCTCGTGAACTCATGTGACCTCTCGTGAGCCCGACCTCTTGTAACGAAGGCTATTACTGGCTCGTTATCCAAGATGGCCGCCCCACAACCTTCCACTTCCGGTCATAGACACACCTTCTAGCTCAACGATTGGCTCTTTCTCCTTGTCGCCATGACAATATGACCTAATTTCCGGTATTACGGTATGACGTCACATGCGGCTCCATGTTTCAAATTGACCAATCAAAAGCCAGCATTCTGATGACGTCATCAGTGGCGTCAAATTTGACAGTGCGCGCTATGGAGCTGCCAATAAATACTTCTACATCACAGAGATAAAAGAAAATAAATTGCTGTTCAGTGGGCTAATTACTTGTTTTATGCCTGTGAGATATCTCAGATGGTGTTCATTGCTCTTCCTGTGGGTAGTAATGTAAACAAATCCCTCATGTAAAGGGTAATCGATGGCTGAATTGATTTTGATATAAGAAAATAATTAAATTTCAAGTGATGTCAACTGTGTGACATTAGTTCCGCGTGGTCTCCCTTAATTTATGGAATTATTGCCCTTTGTTCTGTAACGCCTTTTTTCAGTGTTTTACTATGTCTCAACAAAATTTCACGAAACTTGACACATTTGTTCAGTAAGACAAATATCTCGGATGGTTTTGTGGTTCTTGTTCCATACATGTCCTACATCTTTGGATCATTGTCCTTGTCACGTTATGTTTGTCTTATGGACGTTCTATCGTCTACATGCCGGGAGGAAATTTTACAAAATATAATAATACATGTGTTGAGAATATACTGTATGTCAGACAAGAGCGCAATAATTTTTCTGTGTAGTAAATTCTCGGAAAGTAAGTTTCTGCACACGATAGTTTCAAGTTCAACAAAGTAGGCATAATGTCGAATAAAAAACTGATAAATTTTACCCAAGTTCTTTTTTGTTCCTATCTTTATCATAAATGTGTAGGACGACTTTGTGCATGTGTACCCTACGAATAGATATAATTGTAAGTAAAAATTAATATATCACATTCAAACTCAATTTTGCAGATTTTCGCCCAGTGGATTATGATAAGAATTTCCCAAGATAGACCCATGAATATATATATCAATAGTATTTATGTTATTTTATTCCCCAATTGTGGCCTCTTCTACACCTGGGTGACTTTGTTTGATTGAACGAATTAAACTAAATTTGGCCTAGTATGTAAATAATGAAAATTATGCCGACCTAACATTTTTCAGAAAACGTTTGTTTTGTCTTCCAATTTTAACAATTAGCCTCGCTGATCAGAGGCAAGTCGAGAGAGAAGTTAATTATATAATATATATATTATATATAATATATATATATAAATATATATATATATATAATATATATATAATATATATATATATATATATATAAGCTGTTATGATGCGTATCAAACTAGAACAGATAGAATTGCTGTCGTCAGAATGCTTGCATGGAAATGAAAATCGAAAGTAGATCTACCGTTGATAGAAAAAAGTATAATCCAACTTTCAGGCTAACGATACAAAAATACTAAATAGATGCAGGGATTGATCCGGGATTTTTTGAAAGGGGGAGTTGAGTATAAACTTCCACAATAGCAGAAAGTTACAACTGTGCATGCGATCCGGAACAAAGCATCTACAGGACTTGATTGTAACTAATTTTGTTATAAAATATCAACGTAACAATTAATCAATCAATAGCTAGCTATCTGTCTTTATTTTTTTATTTTTTTTCAAAGACGGGGGTTGGGAGGTTACAACCCCCGCTACCAACGAGATGTAATTAATAGGCCTATCTTTTTATCGATAGGCTATTATCTTCCATACGCCTACATGTATTTATTATTTAATAAAATTATTTTCATTTATTACATGTTTATTGCATTCGCTTGACAAATGAGATGGGATGGGGTAGGGGTAGTTTACACATAATGTTAACCAATGAAGAACTATTACTTCGTAGAATCTATAAATTTGCCTGTGCAATTCCAGAATACAGATCAAAATACATGTGTGGTAGGCCTATACGGAAGTAGACCAGGTAAAGCGGCACATCTAGGTTCTCCCAAAACCCAAAGCTATGGTCTCTTTTTCGAAAATAGATCAAACATGTTGCCTTGCACGGATTACATGTCACCACTGAACATTATGGTTTAATGTTGACTTGTTATGTTTGTAAACATGTGCCAATTAACCTGGGTAGACCTATATCTGATCCATGTATCAGTGATGGAGGGTTCTAAATGATAAGCCTACACACTTCTAGCCAATATGTAGGCTAGATCTTCGTGTAACATCTGTCGATTCTTTTTTTAAATAATCAATATGACAATAATACTGTAAGATAATATTAGATTTAATTGATAAAATGAAAATGCGTGTAATTAAACTTATACAAAAAGGTTTGTTTACCTTATAAGTTATAAGTTCCACAAAGTCCTGATGTATATGAATAAAGTTGTGTGACCCGAATGGCTAAATCAGAGGGCAGGAAGTGAGCTGAAATATATAACATACCAACATGGTAATACCCAGATGAAACCGAAAGTAGGTCGAAATAATTTTCTTTCAACTTCAGTATCAACATCAGTTTGATACAAAAATATTAATGACTTCCGTTTCCAGATCAACTCAGATCATCGTCGTAAAACTACGGACCGGAATCGCTATGCTCTTACCTACCCGTGCACTCATGCGACGGACATCCCCGTAGCTAATGAATATTTATAAGGAGTAGGTGTTGTCCTATTCATTCAATCACAGTAGTTGTGATCGACAAAGGAAGTTATCGCATATTCTGTTGACCCAATACAATAAAAATAATAACAACCATAAAAACTCAAATAGTGAGATTTTCATATTTATTTATTTACAAAGAATAATGATGAATATTGGCGTAAATAACATACAATAAAGATATAAGATTGATCGCTTCATAGTCCCAGAAAGTTGTACCAGTAATGACATTAATAATTAAATGTGAACAATTTTGCCGTAGTAAATCCACCAATGTCATTTCAGCTACAGTCTATGGCTAACTCTCAGGTTAATATTCATCTGTCATTCTGAAACTGACACGTGATGATCAATGTCACCAGTATCACGTCATCAATATCATATTGTCATGAAACCTTCAAGCATAGCGTCATACTGGTTTTTCCCAGGTTGGAGTAAAATCAGCAGTAGGTGTCGCCACAGTCGGTGAGTGTTTACGAGAGTTGCGGAGAGTTGACGAGAGTTCCTAACAGGAGATGGGTTTTTCCAAGTTTTGCGGTCTAGAGTGAATGAACATCATTAGATGGTGGGGTATTCCCCGGATAGCATAATTAAGTTGTAAGTAATGAAAACCTTATTAACGTTGCTAGTTGCCTATTTTTTTCTGAGATATCGAAAATTACTGTTTGTACATGATTCATACGATAAACACTAAGCCTATGTAATAAACATTCAAACACTCACCCTATGCTGGTGGTGATTTTCTGACGATGTTGACTCTTCGAGCTCCGGATCGCAAATGAGCTCTCGGAGGTCTAACTGAACATATTCTCTAGTTTTTAAAGTCAGGTGACTTATTTTTTTCTTCTGAGATATTTGTCATTTTAATATATGGAAAATAATCTAGCCCTATCTAATAAAAAATGACCCGCCCATGCTGATAGTGGTGGTTTTTCTTATGATGTTAACACCTCGAGCTTCGGATCTCAAATGAGTTTTCACAGGCTTAACTGAACCTCTCTCTAGTCACATGACTTACTATATTAACTGGCCACCTGTCGTCTGGCTACCTGTTTTTGACATCTTGACACTTGGCATCTGGTCACCTGTTTTTGACATCTGGTCACCTGTTTTGACATCTGACCACCTGTCATCTGGGTACCTGTTTTACTGTCACTATTACTTCACCAGTGCCCTTATTCTTTCTATGAATCTCTTATTTAAACTCAAAGTCGGTTTCGGTCTCTTTCTTTGGTCCATTGAGTAGCTCTCCAATCTGTGCAGTAGAATTTCTGTTTGTAGACATTTCTAAATGCATTAGAAATGCTGTATTGCTCTAAACTTTCTTCAAATTTTTGCAAAATGTTCGTTTCATTCACCGTGTCTGGAGCCTCGTCAAAGTAGTGAAACATCATTGTGCCGTAATCATACATCATCAGACAGGAATGTTGATTTTGACTCAGATGATCAATCTCACAGCCATAACATTGAGTTTTGGCTACTTCGTACATCTTGTTTAATATGGCTTCTGCGTACACCATGTGTCATTGACTATCAATGGAATTGACTGTACCTCTGCTCCATGTTGTAGTTGATGTTGACGAAAATAATTAGTGTAGTGGTCCACAAGCGAAAATTCATCTGGTCCGTTTCAAGTCTGAACTGCAGTCTTGATAGTGAAGTGAATCACGTGACATTCTTATCCCATCTATAGTATGTATCTTAGTAGTTTGTTAACGAATGTCTCTCGATCACGTCACGTAGATCTCCCAACAGGAAGGATCTTGGTGTAATGCACTTACATCTTCTTTAAAGGTTTCTAATACACATAAGCGTTCTCTCGTAAAAATCTCATCATCAGACATATGAAACACAATCCACATGAATTGAACGGGTGTTTTCACAGCACGTTCATAAGTATTCCAATCAGGAGAACATCGTATCTGATGTTTCATTCTTCATAGATCTTCCATACAGTTGCAATCATGATTTCTCTCTGGGTACACTCTGATGTGATGTCAGCCTATGTCATACCAAACAAATCCCGTGATCCCTGAATCGTATCTGTCTACTCTCTCCCATTCCCCGTGTTTTCTCTCTCTTTCACTCTTTCTCTAATTTCTTTTCTCTCTCTCCACATGTTCACATTTCTCTTATGTCTTTTCTCTCTCATTTCATCTCTCTACACGTAATCACTTTTATCTTAATTCTTTGTTCTGTTTTCTCTCTCATACACACTCCACCTTTCTTTCTACTCTATTTTGTTTTTTAACTCATAAATAACGACGACAATTCTATCAGCTCAACATTTTATTACCCCGCTCAAACTAGAAGTAGTTCTTGGAGAATTACGACCATTTTCCTAAGACTAAGTTCAGTAATACAAAAACCAAAATAAAAACAACAACAACAAGTTTATTACGTCTCACTTCTACGGTTGATCTTGCCCATACAGTAAAAGGACGTCAGCTTTTGTCCTAGATCGGTCGGTTCGGATTCCTTAACATAATTAAAAACATACTTGTCGTGACTGACAGGACTGATACCTGGTTAATTTAGGTACAGGTATACGATATTGATCTCTAAACCATCTACCAACAAAACGTTTCGTAAAGGATCAATGTTTCTTCTTCTTGGTATAGGATGATGACATAAAACATGACTAGGGACACCTCGATGTCTTTGACGTAAATAATACACACGGTAATGTCCACAAACTTTGGTGCCAGGGTGTTGATACATCTGTTAGTTATAAATCACTCGATCTGCAAGGCATTTCATAAATTGATAGATATCAAAATAGATCCATGGAGGTAGGCCGTAAGAGTCAAAATATTCAGCAGTCTGATGACCTATGAAATGAATGGCAACCCAATCCTCTCCTGGTTGATCGTGAGGATCTGTATTAACGATAAATGAATGTTTGCCATAAGGTAGATAGTCAGGTAAAACGTCTCTTGGGTACTGCCCCGAACGAGGGTCCAACATAAGGGTCTCGTGGTGAAATACTATTGTGTTGATGAGCATTCAAGATTTGAATACTTTACATTGTTTCAATAATCTATAGCCACTTCTCTCTGTTGATTTCTAATACGTTATCATATTCTCCATAGACAATGCAGTTCACACTCTCTGCTAAAGCTTGAGCAAATTGAAGTTCAATGCGTAAATTTCCTGTCTTTATCAAGTGTAAATTGCTCTGATCATTGTTTTGAATTCCTGTCAAATCAAAACACCACAAGGTATAGTCTCCTCTATAGTGGCCAATGGTCACAGGGCCCAGTCTTCTCCTAATCGACCTAATCCTTGATATAAGCTCAAGTATGATCGCAAATACAAGTTGTTTTTAAAGTCTAAAGGACGAGTGCAAAGACTTTCTCTATAGATTCTTACATCCACTTTATTGACATTAAAATGTTGGAATTAACAAGGATTCTTCGTCACATCACATTTGAAAGCGGCATTGCTCACCATACCTACTACTATATGTTTTGAAATTTGACTTGATACAAATGATCTGTAATCTTTGAGCGTGTACCAGCAGGAATGGTAAACGTTTTCACTTCTATACGTCTCAAGGGAAATTTTGCAGTACTGGTATTCATCTGCTTGTTCATCTGATTCAGTAAGGTTGCAATGGGTTTCACTTTACGTACCACCAGATACAATTGTAATATCTTCAAATAACCTAATTCACCTCCTCCATACATCATGTAGAAGGGTTCACAACTTCTACTAAACCTTAGGCGTACATCTATACCATTAGGTAGAAATCGTTTCTGTTCAAACAGATCCAAATGGAGACGATCCATCATTTTGGAAGGTTTTTCTTTCACTGAGAATTTCTCTCGCCGGCATCACCGGTATGACGATTCACCTTGTCAAATCGTCAAGGTTGATCCCTGTACCATAAACTTGTAGCACTAATTTGATATTTCAACGTTTCGTCAAAAAGGACAGCAATTTTTCGAGATAAGCTCGATAGGGATAGGTATCGGTTCCGGGAGTGACCACATTTCCATTTAGATTACAATCGATCTATGCAGCAAATTGTTGACGGGGTTGATTTGACTATCATCTGCTACATCAGTTCCGTCTTGATTGACGATTTTAGCTTCTACGCATACAAAGGTCTGGTTCAAATCCAAATACTCATCGCCTTGTCCTTTGATTTCAAACTCAATAGGAGCAGATTGTGTATTGACACTAGAGACGGGGTAATATTCCACCCATCTTCCTTCTTCTAAAGTTACGTTGTGGGAGGGACATTAAACAACTCTAAAGCTTCACTACTACACTCACAGGAGTCCTTTTGCATCATCATCTTGTTAGTCAAAGATTTCTTGCTCTCTTCTGACCTGTTTAGATTTACTTGTAGAAGTATACTGAAAGGGACGGCTCATTCGTTTCTTTTTATACTACTCTTCGTATGACTCGTTGTTCCTGTTCGTTTCTTGCCTGCTAAACGAGAAGCGACGTGAAAGGGTGTACGAGCTAATGTTTTCTTAGGACCCGTCATTAAGTTGCTCACTGCTTCTTTCCTTCGTTGAACAAGAGTATTTTTTCAATGAACGTTTATTTTGTATCACATCCATGCTCGTATTCAAAGCAAATTTGGCTATATGAGAAATGGATTTCATCATGGTAGGTTTGAGAAAGTCTGACCAAATTCCGTTGTCATATTGCATATTAGATGCTCTGGGGTGAAATGCTCCTACGAGTGTATTGACTATAATACCTGCAAGTCTTAATGGATTGATGATCCTACTCCTCAGAGGAGGGATCAGAACATGAGTTGTTTTTGTTAACGATTGAGTCAGTTTAGGAATGGAAAGCCCATATCCTTTCTGACGAGATACCCCTTTGTGACGATGAGTGTCATAATGTGTCACGATCAATACAGTCCTTAGGAATGGATTCAAACGTGGAAACTAGAATCCTTTATAGATTCAATGATTCGCTTTGGAGGGTAGTTTCATACTGGGATTAGGCATGATGTATCCCATACAGCCACTTAACATAACCATCCAGAACTGACTATTGTCATCTTTCAAAGCCAAATGAACGACACAAGCTATGATGATAGTAAAGGCAAGAATTACTTGAACAAAGAATACAATTTCATTTCGAGGTATGTTTTCTCCGCACCATTTCCAAGTAGTACTAGGTGTATGACTCACTCTATCGGGTAGTTATCTGTGGCCTCATTGTTGACTCTGATAGACACTCTGGTTACCTAGACTACTGATCGATCAAGTTGGATTTGGGGATCCATGAATCAAAACTAGGAGGATATCCTTTTCAAAGTGCCTTCACTTCTATAACTGGATTTTTACCTACGCGCCTTTTTCTATAATCGAGAATCTCATCGACTTCATAGACATCATCTGTTTTCACAACGGGTCGTAATTCAGATTCGTAAAACGTACCTTCCAATCGTTCTTGATGATCATCCTGGATGTAATACACATTCTATGGGACTTCTACCGATACTACGATGATACGATTGATTACAAGCTTGAACAATCTGAGGTAGAACGTCAACACAACGACGTGAACGAGTATGAGTAAATATCTCCACATGCGAGCTTTCAGTGTCCGTTGAAATCGTTCTACAATACTAGCTTTTGTTTCTGTATTGTCTGTCGTAAAGAAATGAATATCATGAAACGTTTCAAAACCTCTTTTCCTTTATCGGATTGTATACGAATGGGACGTCGTCCTTTAGCTTGTTTTAATACTGCTCGAAACCCTCGTACCATTTCTTTTGCGGATTTATTTTTTAAGGGATGACCAAAGCAAATTCTAAAATTTTCTAATGCTAAGATAGTCATTTGTTTTACAGTTGTTACTTTTAGACGGATTTCTGCTATACTTCTAGTGATATTTTTTGTCCTTGTATGATACCACTTTATCTTTAGGAAAAACACATACTTCCCAAATTGGAGCTCAACTGATGAAGTCTAATTTGACACCGATGCCTAAGGTGGAGTATGCTATGGCACAGGCTGATTTGAGGGTTCTGTGGCAACGCCAAATAAGACGGCTTCTAGAAGAATAGGAGATGGAAGTCAGGTACTTGCGAGTCTGCTGGACGGACAGTAGACTTTCTCTACAAGGAGAAAAATTCAACGGCCCTTTTAAGGGCCACCCAACTTACTCGAAAAGAAACCTTAACTGAAAGTATGCAGATTTCTGTATGTGTTGTGTTATACTGTAGTGGTAAGTCTAACCTATAGTAAGTGAATATGAACATTCACTAGTTCTTTTACTTGATCGACAATTTTTTTAGATAGAAATTCAAACTAGTTAATTCTAAAAATAATAACTTTAAAAAACTAGAAAATAATTTTTAATTAGATTTTTGAGAGCTCGATTGGCATCTGCAGCTCGAAGAGTCAACATCGTCAGAAAAAAATCGCTGGTGAGTGTTTAATTTTTTATTTTATATACAGAAGTACAAAAAACGCTATAAAATGATACAGCTACTGTTTTCACTGTCTGAACTTTGAAACGATGTAAGTGGAGAACTTCATACTTAACAACTTTGTCACTTGTGTCACCTTGTCACTTTGTCACTTGTGTCATTTTGAGACTTCATAACTTAAACCGTTGCACACGTTGCATAATTTGGAACATGAGAACGGTACACACTTGATCACTTTTGCAAGCTTTGGGAACGGCACACAAATATAGTATATGCACAGTGATCTCCCTTTGTTCCACCTATACAATCTATAAAGAGTAATCTCTATTTTGTCCTACTCATACAGGTTTACAGAGTGATCTCCCCTTTGTCTCATCTATACAGTCTATACAGAGTGATCTTCCCATTTGTCCTACTCATACAGTCTATACAGTTTATGCTAGTTTAGATCCATACTGGGTATACAGAGTGATCTCCCTTTGTTCCATCTATAGAAGAGCCGTCCTGGCTCAGTCGGTAGCGCGCTCGACTCTGGACCGTGAGGTCGTGAGTTCGAGTCACGCCGGCGACAGGTTGGATTCCTGTCTTTCAGATGAGACAGTAAAAACTCAAGGACCCGTGTCACAGTAAGTGTCGGCACGTCAAAGAACCCTCACTGCTCAATGGCCGTAAGTGCCGAGCATAGGCCAAAATTTGAATCCCATCACCGGCATTTGGTGACGTCTCCATATAAGTGAAATATTCTTGACTGGAACGTGAAACAACAATAAACAAACAATCCACCTATAGAATCTATATACAGTGATCAGCCTTTGTACATACTCATAAAATTTATGAGGCTTAGTACAAGGCTTGACTTCCGGTTACGAGCTTGGCCTACCGCTTCTCGCGTTTGCACACTTGATACAGGACTCTCACCGACTGTGGTGAAACCTACTGCTGATTTCACAAACCTTAAAAAATCCAAAATTTCGGTTCTAAAAGTAGCCCAAAACTGGAAAAAACCCAACATCTATTTTTAACCATTAACTTCTCGTGAACACACTTGGCCTCCCGTGACCCCGACCTCTTGTAACGCAGGATCTCAATGGCTCGTTATCCGATATTGCTGACCGTACAACCTTCTGCTTGCGATCATAGACACAATTGGCTCTTTCTCCTTATTGCCATGACAACATAGCCTCACTTCCGGTATGACCTTTTCCGGTATGACGTCACAGACAGCTCCATGGCGTGCAGTTTCAAATTGACCAATCAGATGCCAGGATTCTGATGACGTCATCAAAAACCGTTAAAGCGCCACCTGTGGCGGCAAATTTCAAACCTGCCTATAACTACAGACAAACAAGTTACCAACATTTTAATCAAATTTAATGATGAAAGGTAAAAAATTAATATAGAAATTGATGTTCGGATATTGTTTCAGCTACAAGGTTAAATAGGTCATGGTGATAGTCATCCTTGGTAATCATGTTTTGGCATTTTCGATTGTAATGTTAGATAATATGATATACTAAAAACTGCACTATTTAAGATGGTGTCAAAAGTTTACAAAAAGTGAAACTTTTGAAAGGTACGGTACCCGTATTTCTCCGTTTCTTTTTCGGTTACAAAGCAGGAGAAGCTTCTAGAATTCTGGTGTTCTACGTTGTTCTGAATTGACAGTCGTAGGCTTATATGAACATCAGGATTTAGGGTCTAAATCAATATCTAAAGTATTTTTCTAGTTACACAAATGTATTCTTATAATTAGTGAAAATCTGATGCGCCTTAACGGTTACCTGAGAAAAAATTCAAGTCCCCGACTTTTTTGTAGATCTTTGCATGCTGAACATTTTTGCTTCTATCACGTTTACTATATCTATTATACATTCATGATAATGTCAAAAACATACAAAAACATGAAAATTTCGCAAAAAGGGGAAAATCGTAATAGGTCACCGTGAGTCTTTGCTCAGTTGACCTAAAAATAAATGAATATTTTGAATTTTCTAACAATTCCTATATAATATCTGAATTACAATTAACATAAAGAACCAAACTGTGAGAGTTGTGGTATGCAAGGACCAAATCAAACGTTCACAGGCCACAGTTTCTCATATCCAGTGACAGTTAAGAAGGCATAACTCTTACATTGTATATTTTGGAGTATGTGTTCAGCATTTCTCACAGTTATGACCCTTGTGTAAACAATCGAATCACATATATAGTACTAGGTTACACGCGAAGCCTATGTTATTTTCAATTTCTATAATATATTTAACCTGAAATGTTCAAATTCCACATATCTATTTTGCTTCCCACATTTAAATTACAAATAAATTACAAATTACAAATAAGACCAAACCTTATAACAATTCAAAATTAAAGTTCGAATTATTCCGGGTTTTTTTTAAATACTAAATTTACATTTGCCAATAGAAGTGATATCCAAACATTAGTATTCATTCGAAGTTGCGTTCGAAGAGGGTTTGTAAAACCTCTCTGTCTCATCAAAGAATGACATCAGCTGTTGGGATGTCGGTCTGCTATTTGCATTCCGACTCCAACATTTTTCCAGTTGCTTTAATACCGATTGATCCATCGCCACATCCTCTGGTATTTCAGGTGTAAGACCATTCTCTCCCACTTGCCTGGTTAATTGTGGGTAACTTTTCAACTTGTAGAATGGTTCCTCTTCGCATATTATTTCGAACACAACCAAAGAAAACGAATAAATATCAGCTTTCATCATGTCACTCAATTTCAACATTTCACCATTCAAAACTTCCGGTGCAGAGTAACGTGGCGTGCCGATATTTCTAACACGTTGTTGGTCAGTTGAAGACTGTGACATTTCAGCTTCGTTTTTCATCATACCGAGACCAAAGTCGGTGATTTTTGCCGACAACATCAGGTCTTTTTTGTAGTCAAGCAGAATATTCTGGGATTTTATGTCACAGTGTGCAATATTTTCCTCGTGCAAATATTTCAGACCGGCAGATGCTTGCCTGGTCAGATTCAGTTTTTCCTCTTCGCTGAAGGTAATCTCATCCGACTTCACGTGCAGAGCATCGAACAAACTCATTTGCATGTACTCCATCACGATGGACACGTTTGGTGTTTTGGTTGTTGCCCCAATAAATTTGACAATGTTTGGGTGATCTAACTTACACAAGATCATCACTTCCTTGGTAAATTCGTCCAGTCTACGTCTTGAGACGCGTTGTACCCTTAACTTTTTCACAGCAACAACACTTCCTCGCCATGTTGCGAAGTGAACATCCCCAAATCCACCTTGTCCTATCTTTTCCTTCAATTCAATCTCCTCAAAGACAATTTCAGTTCCCCTGTACTCTGACAAAACGGCCCGTGATGTTTGTTTTCGGGTCTTCTGTAGTTTTCAATTCTTCTTTCCATTTCTTGACCCGATTTTCATGATTAAGGATATTCAGAGCAACCTCACAAGCTTCTACGTCCTCATCCTCGACGGTGGAGTAGTCGTCGAGCCAACTGGTTTCCCTGTCCTAAAAAACACAAAAATAAGAATTCTGTAGAATCCCTAGATTTTAAAATATGAAAATTAAGCATAGATTACTGTGTAAAATGTATATCTTTAATGCAAAGGTATTCATCCCAAATCAGTACTTATGTACATATCAAACTGTTACATTACTAAATGATGACCACTACGTTTAACTGGTTTGGCAGAGTGCGTTTTTTCCCGAATCTGATTCAAGTTTATTAACTCAGGTAGATACATTTCTTTACTGAAGGCTCGGCATGTATAGCGAGTATCATGGGTATTTCGGGTACAGCTAGTTATCCCGGGACGCCGTGTGACTATAGGGAATGAAATATTAAACAACCCTTGAACCATAGCAAAGGTTAAGATGGTATTTGTAGTTGATGGCATGTTTTTAAATTCGAGCTCATTTTGACAGAAACGATCGTCTTGAGCATTTTATTTGGACTCCTATGTAAAACGATAAATTTGGTATTATGTTTATAATATACACTACTTCTTATATTCCATAGCTCACGACTGTAGTACAATTAAATAATTTTACTAACTTAAAACATTATGCACACTTAGATACATATTCAATAAACACGAAAAGTTTAGAGACCAATGTGTTAACGGTAGAAAGTTCGGAGTACAATATACAATTAGGGTGAATAAGAGACAATCACGGAAAATCCAGAAGCGGTATCAGGTGCCATGGAAGAATTAAATTCCCATGTCGATTGGTCACACACCTTGATTCCGCAATCAAATCCAACTGAAAGTACCGATACGAGTTGATGGTAATCGTTTAGTTTTAATGAGGTATAATACACTCCGTATACTGAAAATATACATTGTGTACATATGCTTGAAATATATTGCAGGTTAATTTCAATACATGGTACCATGTAAATGTTGAATTTACTCTCACAATATAACATTTTTACTGAGAAAATGCATGTTATTTTCAGTTTCCAAATTAGCAAAACCCTGCGTGAATCACCCAATTTTATCTCAAATAAGAACAATAATGACAATAATAACATCACAATGTTTTACAAATTTATATCACACGCGAGTAGCTTATCGGTCGAATTTTCAATTACTACTTATTTCGGTAAAATTAGGATTTACAAAAATAAAAGAGACACAAAAAAGTAACTTAAAATCTTGTGCTTATAAACATCGTTTCATCGATATTAAATTTCTATGCGACAGGACAGTATTGTGGCCTCATACCCTTACACTATATTTCCCATTAGTATCCTTAAATCTCTAGGTCAATAGGCGTACATGTCAAACATTTTCCCAACTTCAAAGATTGTCGCGAGTTTATCATCAGTTAAGATCACGTGAATGAAGAATGGGCGCAAATTCTATGTCCAACTTCACAGCCAGATCTTGCCAATACACAGCAAAGGAAACTTGACCAAAGCTCATTTGCATATAAATCGTGCGCAAGAATTGTAAACAGTCCAGTCTATCGCTTTGAATGTCAATTCTATCACAAGAGTATAAAGGTAAAAAATAATTGAAAAGTAATATACTAAAGCAAATTTATGATATCTTAAAATTCACAAAGGATGTCGACCTGACCTTTAATAGTATCTATTTCAATAAGTCTCGGAGACCTATATTTTTCAGCGAATTGTTAATATATTTTCGCCAGTTTAAAAAGCAAAAATGTAAAGAATAAAAGTGTGATATGGAAATCTTGAAGTTGATTTTATGTAGCTGAAATGTACATACCCGTTTAAATTTCCGTCAAAATAAGGTGTTATTAATCCCATACTGCAAAATGTGCTAAATGTGTAAAAATGGTAATATTTTAAACTACTATAATGGACAATACTTACTGGGTAGAAACGTAGATGCTCGTATGCTTTCCTGACGATGGGAAGTTTGGGTTTTCCACTGGAAACTGGATTAGATCCAAGAGGTAAACCAACGCGCCCGAGCCGTCTGTTTTGTGCATTATCGACATATGTTTTCTTGTTCACTTTGCCATCTGTTGAAAGTACTGCTGTACCAACAGGCTTCCCAACTCTTCCGAGTCTTCTGTTCATGGCGTTATCTGTGTATACTTTAGTTAATGAACTAGTTGTCTCACATGTGCTTTTACTGGAGACCGGCATACTTCCAACTTCCATGCCAACGCGTCCAATGCTTCGGTTATAAGAGTTATCCACATAAGTCTTGGAAGAACTACCACTGGATGTACTTCCAGAAGATCTGGAGACCGGCATACTTCCAACTTCCATGCCAACACGTCCAATGCTTCGGTTATAAGAGTTATCCACATAAGTCTTGGAAGAACTACCACTGGATGTACTTCCAGAAGATCTGGAGACCGGCATACTTCCAACTTCCATGCCAACACGCCCAAGGCTTCGATTATAAGAATTATCCACATAACTTCGGGGTGAACAGCTATACCCGGAACCACCGGAGGAGCTGGAGACAGACATACTCCCTACAGGCATGCCAACACGCCCAAGTCTTCGATTATAAGAATTATTGACGTATTGTCTCGGCATTGTGACTATCTGCAGATAAAAAAGAAAACAAAGTTACAGTGTATAACCTTAACTCATCAACACCTAAAGTCACACTAGAACCTACCTATTTCAAAGAATGGTTGAGTCCACTGTCAGAATTCAGGGGTGTATGATTTAGAATAAAAATGCTTAATCATTTTACATGCAATATGAACTTGTTCACTGCTGAATCATTACAGTAGATCTGACTATTTATTTATTTGGGCGAGTCTAAATGTGACCACAGGTGTTAATTATTTAAACTGGTTATCTCAAAAAATTGAAAATAGAGAAAATCACTCGATCTAAGTACCTTAATGAAATTATAAAATAAAAGAACCCAATTGATTTTGGTGTTCATCGGCAAAACGTCAAGTAATGTATTCATAGAGTTTCAATACTTTCCTTTCTCAATGAATGAACCCTAATAATTGTTTAATTCTTGTAACTCTTTTGTAAAAATATCTAGGCCATGGGTACTGATGGCTCATGGTACATTTTTGTTAGTGTTTTATTTTATTGATTTCTCAGAAGAGTTTTACATTTATACGCATTCAGTATGGCGATAAATTGGACAAGATTGCATCTAGTGTGACGGCTAAATAAGAAAACAAGATCGTATAGGCACGCATGTTTGAGTATTTATTATACAAATAAGAGAGAGGATCAAGTTAAATTGATAAAATAAATGATTTCAAAATACAATTTGTACTTCCAATACCCTAAAATACTTTAAATATCTTCAATAGAACATCTTCGAGTTGATCTACTCCGTCACAGTTCAAGCAAAAAGAAGGGCAACATCATTTCCGGTTAAGTAGATTATCGTCTATATGACCTTGGGCGTATCCGTTTGGTCACTTATAGATCACTTGGAGCTCTCCGTGATCAATGAAAAAAAAAATAAATGAAAGGAAAAAAAATCAAAACTGGACTAGTCCTGTATTTGTTTTCCTCCATGACTTTCTGTTTATGTTTTATTGGTTGTTTCAAGGAAGTAATCCAGAATGTTTAAGAAATACAACACAATTGATCCAGAAGTAACGGTTACATGTTTCACTTAATTAGGACAGCCTTGAAAATAAAAGGTATAGAGATGGAAATCATGATGGTAGACGATCTAATGAATACGGACAGTTAACATTTTCTCAACTTTGGATATATACGTCATCTTGTCACGTGATCTCTTCAGAGTAATACCTGGGTCTAAAACGAGAGACAGAATCGATCCTGGGTTCAAACGGAACACGGAAAGAGTGATTCATGATTGATTCTCATGACCAAAAGAATACGCCCCTGGGTATCACGCAGATACATTTGTCATCTTTACAGAAGAAAACATTTATCTAAATAACTTAATTCCTCGCAGATGAACCGAAACAAGATATCACTGAATGTCCTCAATAAAAAACATTATAAACAAAATAAAATACCAAATGCAAAAAGTGGTCAAACAAATGCTCAAGACGATCGTTCACTCAATAAAACTTCATGAGTTGAGCTCGAAATTAAAACAGAGTTCCAAACCAAAACGCGGCATCACACATGGCAAAACATAACCTAAATGTATTTCAAATATAACATAACAGGAAAGGACCCCGTAAGTCATGTGATCTGAGTACAAACTATTCCGAAAAAAATTAACGGAACAACTCGAAAATGGTATATTGGATGGTGTGGGTTGTGCTACAATGTGTTTATACTTCTGTGGTTGCACTTGGAGTCCAAAAGTCAGTTGTTAGATGACCCGAACCGAAAACAAATCGACAATCGAAACAGAAAAAACCCAACCGAACCGTACCGAAAAAATCCTGAACCGTCCCACCCCTAGCTTTTACTCAAAAAAATATTCGACAAATTATTTACAGTTCTTAAAAGTTGAACATATGACTTAAGATTTTACTTTATATTTAATGATACATCGTCCTCAGATATAAAACAAATATAGTATTATTTCAAAGCCAACACAGGTATGATGGATTCCAGCGTGCAGCTTCTAGTTTTCTTCTGGCTTAGGAACGTCTCGGTGACAGAACTGGGACGGGGAACAACACAAATCATCGACGTTCTATATAGATAACAGAGATCGAGGTTTTATCTTGTTCACGTAGGTTGACGTTTTACCTAAATCACAGAGATCGACGTTCTATATAGATAACAGAGACTGACATATTATCTAGATAACAGTGATCGACGTTCCATTTTGAGCACCGAGATCGACATTCTATCTAGAGAACCGAGATCTACGTTTTATCTATATATCAACGAGATCTACATACTATCTAGAGCATTGAGATCGACGTTCTATATAGATAACATAGATCGCTATGATATAGTTAGAACGTCGTTCTCTAAGGTCTAGATGGAACGTCAGTTTCAGTTATCTAAACAAAACGTCGATCTCGCCGATTTAGAAAGAATTTCGATCCCGTTGATTTATCTAGAACGTCGGTCTCGATGATCTAGATATAACGCCAACGATAATCTACATAGAATATCGATCTCTGCGACCTAGATTGACCCTCAATCTCTGAGATCTAGATAGAACATTGATCTCGGTGATCTAGATATAACATCGCCTCTGTGATCATATATGTGAGACAACGTCAATCCTTGTACATGTGATCTAGACTTCGATCTAGGTGATAAATGGTCAATCTCTATTATCCATATAGAACGTCGATCTCGGTGATATAGATAAAACGTCAATCTCGGTACTCTAGATAGAATGTCGATCTCTGTTATGTAGATAGACCATAGAAATAGACGTTCCATCTAGATCACAGAGATTGATGTCCTATCTAGATCATAGTGATCGACGTTCTATCTACACCACAGAGACCTGCGTTCTATCCAGATCACAAATATCGACGTAATATCTATGTCACCGAGATTGACGTTCTATGTAGATCAAACTGATCGACGTTCTGTCTAAATCACAGAACTAGACGTACTATCTAGATCACAGAGATCCACGTTCTACCTAGATCACAGAGATTGATGTATATCTCGATTACAGAGAATGACGTACATCTGTATCACAGAAATCGACGTTCTCTCTACATCACCGAGAATGACATCCTATCTACATCACAAAGATCGAAGTTGAATACATGTAAATCACAGAGATCGACGTTCTATCTAGAACACCGATTGACATCCTGTCTACATCACAGATATCGACGTTGTGTACATCTAGAACACAGAGATCGACGTTCTATCTAGATTACAATGATTGGCGTTCTATCCCAATCACAGAGATCGACTAGATAACAGAAGTTGGCGTTCTATGTAGATCACATATATTGACGTTATATCTAGACCACAGAGATTGACATCTTATCTACGTCACAGAGATTGACGTTTTATATAGATCATACAGAAAGAAATCCTATCTACATCACAGAGATCTACGTTCTATCTGGATTTCTCTCTAGATAACCGGAGTAGACGTTCCTTCTAGATCATAAAGACCTACGTTCTATATAGATCACTGAGACTGACGTCCTACCTAGATCACCGAGATCGACGTTCTATCTAGATCACTTGGATAGACGCTCTATCTACAACACCAAGATCCACATTCTATCTAGATCACGGAGATCAACGTTCTATCTAGATCACAAAGATCAACGTTCTATCTAGATCACAAAGATCGACGTTTTTCTAGATTGACGTCCCATCTAAATAACATAGATCGACGTTCTCTCGAAATCACAGAGATCGACGTTGTATTCATCTAGATCACAGGGTTCGACGTCCTATATAGATTACAGATATTGACGTTTTAAACAAATGTACATCTATATCACAGAGATCGACGGTCTATCTACATTACCGAGATTGTCATCACATCTATATCAAAGAGATCGACGTTATATACATGTAAATCACAGAGATCGACGTTAGTAGTTAAAGGCAGCTCCATAGCGGGCAGATTCAAATTTTGCCGCTAGGGGTTGCCACAGACGGTGCTGTTGATGACGTCATCAGAATGCTGGCTTCCGATTGGTAAAATTTGAATCTGCCACTATAGAGCTGCCTGTGACGTCATACCGAAAGTGCGTCAGGGGTCAGCGACCAAAGACCTGAATGCTGATCTACTCATGGAGAAAATTGAGAAAGTACAACAGAGTAATGAAAATTTTAGAATCGAAGATGGTTCTACCACCATGTTAGTGATCCATGTCATACAATCTGTAAGCAGCGGAGTGGGAAACGAAAATACCATCTCACTTTTGATAAAAATGTTATCCTGAACAAGAAGAGAAGTTTGATACAGATCAAGAATAAAGACAAGACCTGTTTAGCTCGTGCTAATGTAGTTGGTCGTTTTAATTGTCAGAAACCTGGGCGTTGAGATGGAGATATGTACAAAAATTGGCAAAGATATTGGAATACTTTGATTGATGGCGATGCAAAAAAGGACTACTCTTCAACAACGAGAAGTTCATGCCTTAATGCAACAAGATGGATGTTATCTTCAACAAGAGAGTGGACCTGAAGAATGGCAACGTTTTCAGACCGTGTTGTTACCACACTACCGTTTGAAAATCTACGGACTGTATACCAACGCAAAACGTACTGTATAGTGGTGTAGGATCCGGGGCCCCCATTCACTTTTTATACGATGCTCATCATTACAACTGTATAGTATCTATGTCTGGACTCTTGGAATATAATTTCTATTGTGATCGTTGTGATGGGGTTATAATCATGTAGAAGATCACCGATGCCCTCATTGTAGCTTTCGTTGTTTTGCGCTTGGCCCTGTGTTCCCGAAAACACGATAAAACCTATAGAGTGTACACATTGTCAGGGTATATTCATACTGACTCAGTGTTACGAGAATTATTTGAAACCTTATAGTAGTAATACGACCAGGAATCCATGTCAGCTGATGACTCGATGTCCCACTTGTCAATTATGGATTAGTAAGAAACAATTCACACAACACTGTTGTCAACAAAAGAAGAAAAAATGTCGCCCTTGTAAACAAATCGTAGATCTAGATCATCTTTGTTTTATACAACAGATCCCTTCTCAGGATGCATAATTTTTTTATGAGTGTACCCAAGATACCGGGGAACACAAACCTAATCTATGTATTGCTCATCGAGTATGCCCCTGTGTACATCGGATGACTGGCGTAAGCAGTGTAAAACCATGGATGATCATTGTATTACATTCCTAGGTCCCACGACACACATGACATATATATTTTTTATTTTCGTTTTTTAACATAGGGTAGAATGAATTGGTTATTTGAAACGACTGATTTATTGCCCATAGCTTTAACGGGTACAATCGACATTTTATTTTACATCATCTGGTACATCATGCCTGTGAAAAACCTGAAATGATCATGAACGGTTCTAAGATTATGTCTTTGACGGCAAAAAACATCAGGTCTATAGACTGGTGTAAAAATAATACTGCTGATGCCGTTTATTTTGTGTTCTAAGTAATTTAATGGATAATATATGCTTCAATACAGTTGATCGGTATAATATAATAAATATAACATTCCTGATCGGGTGATTGTGGAAATTGTCACCCCGTAATATATATATAAACACACATAGACGTCGGAAGCAAATTGAAAGAGGGGGGCTAAACCAACTTAAAACACATACACACGCCAGAAACGTCTGGGGGCTAAGCCCAAATTTTCAACACCTATGTCTATCTTTGCAAAAAAGTGGGATGCTAAGCCCCCCTAGCCCCTTCCCCCCGGTTCTGACATATATATATATATATATATATATATATATATATATATATATATATATATATATATATATATATATATATGACGTGGCGAGCTGTCAGCGAAACGTCATTTGCTTGTTTGTTACTATGTTTGATCAGAGGTAGAGTGTATATATATATGTATGTATATTATAGTAAGCGGATATGATGCCTAACAAAATAGGACAGCCCAGCATGCTATACTCAGTTTGTTTTCATGGAAATGAAACCGAAAGTAGATCTAAATAGAAATACTTGTTAGGTAGATATAATTTGAGTCACCGAAGATCAATGGGCTATATCAAAATATTAATATGGTAAAACGCATAGATCCAACTTTCCGGTTTGGCTAAACTTTGCTTGAATCCAAAAGAATGATTATTTGTAAAATGTTATGGGTCCAACTTTCAGGCGAACGATAAAATAAAAAATACTAAGTAGATTTAATCAATAGGCCTATCTTTTTATCTGTATTATCTTCCATCCATCTATCTATTATTTAATAAAATTATTTTCGTTTTTTAACATAGTTAGAATGTATATTTTAAGTATTCACCTCGACAACTGAGATTGGATGGGGTAGGGATAGTTTACACAGAATGTTAAAACATTGACGTACTATTAATACCTCACAAACTATGTCACCATTTAAGCAACAAACAATCCCTTCACTGTATCACATTGTATTCATTTATAATATTTTGATAATTTATCAATTTAAACCGTTTTCCGTGACCATATTGGATAAATTTTAGTGTATAGTAGCTTAATTTTCCAAAGGAGAGAGCTTTACATACGATTTTTATTCTTGTTGCTCAATCCTGTTTATTTATGTACTAGGTACCATTGTATTATTTATTGTATTTATAATTTATAAAATGATGTTTAAACCAACTATTACTTCATGACATCTACATTTGCATGTGACATGACGTGTATGTTCATAGCACAGGTCAAAATACATGTGTGTTAGGTCTATACGTCTCCATAAACCTAGATTTACAGTCTATTTTTCGAAAATAAAGAAAACATATTGCCTTGCACGGATTCCATGTCACCACTTAACTTTATGAATAGGCGTCGGAAGCAAATTGAAAGGGGGGGGGGGGCTAAACCAACTTAAAACATACACACGCCAGAAGTGGGGGGGGCTGAGCCAACTTAAAACACACACACGCCAGAAACGTCTTGGGGGTTAAGCCCCGATTTTCAACACCTATGCCGATCGTTGCAAAAAACGTGGGGGGGGGGGCTAAGCCCCCTAGCCCCCCCGGCTCCGACGCCTATGTTATGGTTTAATTTTGACGTCTTGTGTTTGTAAACAAGTGCCAGTTAACCTTGGTAGGTAGATCTAGGTTATATATCTACTCCATATATCAATGATGAAGGGTTCTACATGACAGACCTATACTCTACATCCTAGCCGAAGTGTAGACTACGTGTTAGATCAACATTAAAATTTACTGTTGATGTGGCAGTTATAATTTTTTTTGTAGATCATTCAATCGGAAATAAAAAAAACTTTGCTTACCGTCTATCAGTTCCGCAAAGAATAAAGTTGCTTGACCCGAATAGCGCGTTAAATCACTTGGGCAAAAAGATGAGCTGAATCTTGGCCTTGCACGCTAAAGTAAACACTAATATGGAAATACCGCGATGAAAACGAAAGTAGGTCGTAATCATTCCCCTTAAACTTCTGTGTCAACGGCAGTTTAATATGCATGTAGATGTGGATCTATTAATGATGTCTGTTTCCGATACAACGGTTCCTTATAAATTCATATATATCTGAACATAACTTCTTCGAACTAACAGATGAGTTAACATAATTCTGTAGACTCAACAGATGAGTATTGAAATAACATATGAGTTGAACATAACTTCATTGGCTTTGAAAGATTAGTTAACCATTATTTCGTAAACTTAACAGATGAATTGGCTATCATGTCGCCGATTTATCACATGACTTGAGCATTACTTCACGACTTATCAGATGAGTTCTACATCACTTATCAAGATAATAGATGATTTCTTTTTTAATTTAAGTTCATAGACTTTGAGTTAATAGATCAGTTTTATCATTACTTCATAGTTTGAACAGATGAGGTGATCATTACTTCAAAGTTTGAACAGATGAGTTGATCATTATTACTTCATAGTTTGATGTTTACTGTCACAGCATCAAGGAATCCGAACCGACCGATCTAGCACAAAAGCTGACCTTCTTTTCCCCCGTGCTGTATGGGCAAGATGAACCGTAGTAGTGAGACAAAGTGACAAACGTGTGTTTGCGTGTTTCAAGACTGTTTCATAGTGATGAACGTTTCAAAGTGATCAGCGTTTTTAAAGTTATAAGTGTTATCAAGTTAATAAGTGTTTTAAAGTTAATGTGTTTCCAAAGTTCATTCTTATGTATTGTACATAGTCACAGAGGGACGGCTCTAATCCTCTGTCGACTATCTAAAAAAGCGGGGTATTATACTTATTAAAATGATCTGGTGTTTGTGTATTATGTCTGGGTATAAGGTGTACACTTAGAGTTTAGAGTACACTTCGAGTTTAAACCTAGTATGTATACGGTAGACACAAAGGTTCACAGAGTGATCTGGTGTAAAACACCATTGACAAACTATGAGTATGACTAGAAGGATGCCAAGTGTAATAGTATAACACTTAGAGACTTGGAGTATAAGAGATACAGAGAGAGAAAGTAAGGGTATACAAAGGATCTATGTTTTATTGTTGAGACTATAGAACTGCTGTTACTGTAATCAGTAATAGGTGTTTTTTTTTCGTAAAAGTTCGTTGGCTTTGAAAAGGGCCGTTTGTATGCCATGGCATAAAAAGTATTTTGTACGTTTGCTCCGCCGTCTTTCTCTTTTTCTTTTTTCAAACTTCACGAGCTCTACTCATTCATCAATGTATGTTAGCCAGCCCACCTTTCTCCCCACTCTTTCGGCACACACCATCCATTCTTCTTTTTCTTCTACTTCACCCCACATGTTTACGCATTCAGCCATGATCAAGCAATGACTATAGACTCTTAGACATACTCAGCAGGGTGTGACGTCACACATCCCGTGAGCGTTTCTACTGAGAGCTCATTTGGCATCCGAAGAGTCAATATCGTCAGATAAAATCTTCTGGTGAGTGTTTCAATTTTTTATTTTACATACAGAAGTACAAAAACGCTATAAAATAATACAGATACATTTTTCACTGTCTGAACTTTGATACTTGTTGAAACGACGTAAGTGAACAACTTCATACTTCACAACTTTGTCACTTTGTCACATTTGTCACTTTGTCTCTTTTGTCACATTGTGCCTTCATAACTTAGAACGTTGCACACGTTGCAAACTTTGAAACATGAGAACGGTACACACTTCATCACTTTTGCAAACTTTGAGAACGGTACACATACTTGATCACTTTGCAACCTTTGAGAACGGCACACATACTTGATCACTTTGCAAACTTTGAGTACGTTACACACTTTCATTTTCAATGTATCTTTCTCCTGACGTGAGATTAGTCGGTCTCTGGAAACTAGATATCCCATGATTCCATAGCCAAGATGGCTACCCTCCCTATACTTCCTGTTTCACTACCCACCCTCCCTCTCTGGTTTAGTGTATACAGTCCATAAAGAGTAATCTCCTCTTGTTCCATCCCTATAGTCTATAGAGATTAATCTCCCTTTGTTCCACCTATACAGTCTATACAGAGTAATCTCCCTTTTGTCCTACTCATACAGGCTATACAGAGTGATCTTCCCATTTGTCCCACCTATAAGTCTATACAGAGTGATCTCCCTTTGTACATACTCATAAATTCTATGAGTCTTAGTACAAGGATAATATGTTCAAGCTTGTTCAACCCAAAACTGGAAAAACCCAACTTCTATTTTTAGCCGATGACCTCTCGTGAACTCATGTGACCTCTCGTGAGCCCGACCTCTTGTAACGAAGGCTATCACTGGCTCGTTATCCAAGATGGCCGCCCCCACAACCTTCCACTTCCGGTCATAGACACACCTCCTAGCCTAACGATTGGCTCTTTCTCCTTGTCGCCATGACAATATGACCTCACTTCCGGTATTACGGCATGACGTCACATGCGGCTCGATAGCGCAGTTTCAAATTGACCAATCAAAAGCCAGCATTCTGATGACGTCATCAGTGGCGCCAAATTTGACAGTGTGCACTATTGAGCTGCCAATAAATACTTCTACATCACAGAGATAAAAGAAAATAAATTGCTGTTCAGTGGGCTTATTACTTGTTTTATGCCTGTGAGATATCTCAGATGGTGTTCATTGCTCTTCCTGTGGGTAGTAATGTAAACAAATCCCTCATGTAAGGTAATCGATGGCTGAATTGATTTTGATATAAGAAAATAATTAAATTTCAAGTGATGTCAACTGTGTGACATTAGTTCCGCGTGGTCTCCCTTAATTTATGGAATTATTGCCCTTTGTTCTGTAACGCCTTTTTTTAGTGTTTTACTGTCTCAACAAAATTTGACGAAACTTGACACATTTGTTCAGTATGACAAATATCTCGGATGATTTTGTGGTTCTTGTTCCATACATGTCCTACATCTTTGGATCATTTTCCTTGTCACGTTACGTTTGCCTTATGGACGTTCTATCGTCTACATGCCGGGATGAAATTTTACAAAATATGATAATACATGTGTTGAGAATATACTGTATTTCAGACAAGAGCGCAATAATTTTTCTGTACTGTAAATTCTCGGAAAGTACTGCACTGTTTCAAGCTCAATAAAGTAGGCATAATGTCGAATAAAAAACTGATAAATTTTAAAAGTGTTTACCCAAGCTCTTTTTTTGTTCCTATCTTTATCATAAATGTGTAGGACGACTTTGTACATGTGTACCCTACGGATAGTTATAATTGTAAGTAAAAATTAATATATCACATTCAAACTCAATTTTGCAGATTTTCGCCCAGTGGATTATGATTTCCCAAGCTAGACCCATGAATATATATATATATATATATATCAATAGTGATCAGAATTTGCGTATTTATGTTATTTCATTCCCCAATTGTGGCCTCTTCTACACCTGGGTGGCTTTGTTTGATTGAACGAATTAAACTAAATTTGGCCTAGTATGTAAATAATGAAATTATGCCGACCTAACATTTTCAGAAAACGTTGTTTTGTCTTCCAATTTTAACAATTAGCCTCGCTGATCAGAGGCAAGTCGAGAGAGAAGTTAATCATATATATAAATATATATATATATATTGTAGTAAGCTGTTATGATGCGTATCAAACTAGAACAGACAGAATTCTGTCGTCAGAATGCTTGCATTGAAATGAAATCGAAAGTAGATCTACCGTTGATAGAAAAAAGTATAATCCAACTTTCAGGCTAACGATACAAAAATACTAAATAGATGCAGGGATTGATCCGGGATTTTTTGAAAGGGGAGTTGAGTATAAACTTCCACAATAGCAACGGGTCTACAGGACTTGATTGTAACTAATTTTGTTATAAAATATCAACGTAACTATTAATCAATCAATAGCTAGCTATCTGTCTTTATTTTTATTTATTTTTTTTTCAAAGACGGGGGTTGGGAGGTTACAACCCCCGCTACCTCCTTGAATCTACAAACGAGATGTAATTAATAGGCCTATCTTTTTATCGATAGGCTATTATCTTCCATACGCCTACATGTATTTATTATTTAATAAAATTATTTTCATTTATTACATGTTTATTGCATTCGCCTTGACAAATGAGATGGGATGAAGTAGGTGTAGTTTACACAGAATGTTAACCAATGAAGAACTATTACTTCGTAGAATCTATAAATTTGCCTGTGCAAGTCCATAATACAGGTCAAAATACATGTGTGATAGGCCTATACGGAAGTAGACCAAGGTAAAGCGGCACCTCTAGGTTCTCCCAAAACCCAAAGCTACGGTCTATTTTTCGAAAATAGATCAAACATGTTGCCTTGCACGGATTACATGTCACCACTGAACATTATGGTTTAATTTTGACTTGTTGTGTTTGTAAACATGTGCCAATTAACCTGGGTAGACCTATATCTAATCCATGTATCAGTGATGGAGGGTTCTAAGTGATAAGCCTACACACCTCTTTATATTTGCATTCTAGCCAAAATGTAGGCTAGATCCTCGTGTTACATCTGTCGATTATTTTTTTTAAAAATCATAATGACAATAATACTATAAGATAATATTAGATTTAAATGATAAAATGTAAATGCGTGTAATTAAACTTAGACAAAAAAGTTTGTTTACCTGGTATAAGTTCCACCAAGGGCTGATTTATATGAATAAAGTTGTGTGACCCGAATGGCTAAATCAGAGGGCAGGAGGTGAGCTGAAATATATAACATACCAACATGATAATACCCAGATGAAACCGAAAGTACGTCGAAATAATTTTCTTTCAACTTCAGTATCAACATCAGTTTGATACAAACATACTAATGATTTCCGTTTCCAGATCAACTCAGATCACCGTCGTAAAACTACGGACCGGAATCGCTATGCTCTTTCCTACCCGTGAACTCATGCGACAGACATCCCCCGTAGCTAATGAATATTTATAAGGAGTAGGTGTTGTCCAAATCATCCAATCACAGTAGTTGTGATCGGCAAAGGAAGTTATCGCATATTCTGTTGACCCAATACAATAAAAATAATAACAACCATAAAAACTCAAATAGTGAGATTTTCATATTTATTTATTTACAAGAATAATGATGAACATTGGCGTAAATAACATACAATAAAGATAGAAGAATGATCGCTTCGTAGTCCCAGTAATGGTATTAATAATTAACTGTGAACAATTTTGCCGTAGTAAATCCACCAATGTCATTTCAGCTACAGTCTATGGCTAACTCTCAGGTTAAAATTCATCTGCCATTCTGAAACTGACACGTGATGATCAATGTCACCAGTATCACGTCATCAATATCATATTGTCATTAAACCTTCAAGCATAGCGTAGTACTGGTTTTTCCCAGGTTGGAGTGAAATCAGCAGTAGGTGTCGCCACAGTCGGTGAGTGTTTACGAGAGTTGCGGAGAGTTGACGAGAGTTGCTAACAGGAGATGGGTTTTTCCCAAGTTTTGCGGTCTAGAGTGAATGAACATCGTTAGATGGTGGGGTATTCCCCGGATAGCATAATTAAGTTGTAAGTAATGAAAACCTTATTAACGTTGCTAGTTGCCTAATTTTTTCTGAGATATCAAAAATGTTTCATACGATAAACACTAACCCTATGTAATAAAAATTCAAACACTCACCCTATGCTGGTAATGGTTTTCTGACGATGTTGACTCTCCGAGCTCCGGATTGCAAATGAGCTCTCAGAGGTCTAACTGAACTTATTCTCTAGTTTTTAAAGTCATGTGACTTATTTTTTTCTTCTGAGATATTTGTCATTTTAATATATGGGAAATAATCTAGCCCTATGTAATAAAAAATTACTCACCCATGCTGATAGTGGTGGTATTTCTTATGATGTTAACACCTCGAGCTTCGGATCTCAAATGAGTTTTCACAGGCGTAACTGAACCTCTCTCTAGTCACATGACTTTCTATATTAACTGGCCACCTGTCATCTGTTTTTGACATCTTGACGCTTGGCATCTTGACACTTGGCATCTGGCCACCTGTTTTTGACATCTGGTCACCTGTTTTGACATCTGACCACCTGTCATCTGGCTACCTGTTTTACTGTCACTATTATTTCACCAGTGTCCTTATTCTTTCTATGAATCTCTTATTTAGACTCTGTACGTCTTATAGAGTTGTGTTACACACTATTACGCTTTGTATCCTGTTTTTCTTTTTACTTAGAATCTCTACAGCTCGTACGTATCATAGAGTTGTATTACACACACTATTACGCTTTGTATCTTTATTTTCTCTTACTAAGAATCTCTATATCTCGTACGTCTCATAGAGTTAGTGATACTAATACTCCTCATAGTTTCTCAATGGTGTTTGTACACCATATAACTCTTGTACCTTTGTGTCTACCGTGTACTAATACTATGCTTAATTTGTAGGTGTACACCTTATACCCAGATAAAATACATGAACATCAAATCCGTTTTTTAAGCTCATATTTTTATCAAAACACGACAAGATTGATTTTGTAATGTTACATGTTTTAATTTTCCCTGTTAAAAGAAATCAAAATGTACTTTAGCAGAGGTTTAGGGGAATGTCCCTCTGGAAAATGTACAATAATTGAATGAAAAAATAAAATTTTTTAAACTGTCACTTCATTATGGAGACGGGGTGCCAGTTGCATCAAGCGATACACCGTATCCCAAAGTCGGTTTCGGTCTGTTTCTTTGGTCAATTGAGTAAGCTCTCCAATCTGGGCGGTAGAATTTCTGTTTGTAGACATATCTAAATGTATTAGGAATGCTGTATTGCTCTAAACTTTCTTCAAATTTTTGCAAAATGTTCGTTTCATTCACCGTGTCTAGAGCCTCGTCAAAGTAGTGAAATATTGTGCCGTAATCATACATCATCAGACAGGAATGTTGATTTTGACTCGGATGATCAATCTCACAGCCATAACATTGAGTGTTGGATACTTCGTACATCTTGTTTAATACGGCTTCTACGTACACCATGTTCCATTGACTATCAATGGATTGACTGTAGCTCTGCTCCATGTTGTAGTTGATGTTGACGAAAATAAGTAATGTAGTGGTCCACAAGCGAAAATTCATTTGGTCTGTTTCAAGTCTTAACTGCAGTTTTAATAGTGAAGTGAATCACGTGACATTCTTATATCATCTATAGTATGTATTTTAGTAGTTTGTAAACGAATGTCTCTCGATCACGTCACGGGCTATACCGTAGATCTCCCAATAGGTAGGATCTTGACGTAATGCACTTACATCTTCTGTAAAGGTTTCTAATACACATAAGCGTTCTCTCGTAAAAATCTCATCATCAGACATATGATACACAATCCACATGAATTGAACGGGTGTTTTCACAGCACGTACATGAGTATTCCAATCAGGACTACATCGTATCTGATGTTTCATTCTTCATAGATCTTCCATACAGTTGCAATCATGATTTCTCTCTGGGTGCACTCTGATGTGATGTCAGCCTATGTCATACCAAACAAATCACGTGATCCCTGAATCGTATGTGTCTACTCTCTCCCATTCCCCATGTTTTCTCTCTCTTTCACTTTCTCTAATTTCTTTTCTCTCTCTCCACATGTTCACCTTTCTCTCATGTCTTTTCTCTCTCATTTCTTCTCTCTCCACGTGTTCACCTTTATCTTATTTTTTTCTCTCTCTCATACACACTCCACCTTTCTTTCTACTTTATATTGTTTTTTAACTCATAAATAACGACAACAATTCTATCAACTCAACATTTTATTACCCCGCTCAAACTAGAAGTAGTTCTTGGAGAATTAGGACCGTTCCCCTAAGACTACGTTCAGTGATACAAAAACCAAAATAAAAACAACAACAACAAGTTTATTACGTCTCACTTCTACGGTTGATATTGCCCATACAGCGCGGAGCAAAAGGACATCAGCTTTTGTCCTAGATCGCTCGGTTCGGATTCCTTGACATGATTCAACCCATACTTGTCGTGACTGACAGGACTGATACCTGGTTGATTTAGGTACAGGTATACGATATTGGTCTCTAAACCATCTACAAACAAAACGTTTCGTAAAGGATCAATGTTTCTTCTTCTTGGTATAGGATGATGACTTAATACTAGGGACACCTCGATGTCTTTGACGTAAATGATACACACAGCAATGTCCACAAACTTTGGTGCGAGGGTGTTGATACATCTGTTTCATACTGGGATTAGGCATGATGTATCCCATACAACCACTTAACATAACCATCCAGAACTGACTATTGTCATCTTTCAAAGCCAAAATGAAAGACGCAAGCTATGATGATAGTAAAGGCAAGAATTACTTGAACAAAGAATACAATTTCATTTCATTTTTTCTCCGCACCATTTCCAAGTAGTACTAGGCGTATGACTCACTCTATCGGGTAGTTATCTGCAGGCTCATTGTTGACTCTGATAGACACTCGGCTTACCGAGTCTACTGGTCGATCAAGTTGGATTTGGGGATCCATGAATCAAAACTAGAAGGATATCCTTTCCAAAGTACCTTCACTTCTTCTATAACTGGATTTTTACCTACGCGCCTTTTTCTATGATCGAGAATCCCATCGACTTCATAGACATCATCTGTTTTCACAACGGGTCGTAATTCAGATTCGTAAAACGTACCTTCCAATCGTTCTTGATGATCATCCTGGATGTAATACACATAAGGATAACGATCAGGTACTCGTTACTCTACCGTGAACAGTTCCGTGGTCCAGTTAGGTAACTATCCCCTATCAAATGTACTTTTTACTTTACTTATACGTACGCGATCACCTGTATGAAACTAAAGTAATGGACGGTTTTTAGAAGGGGTACCATATAAGGTCTCCCATACTTCTAACACATTGGAAGGATTGACTTCTATGGGACTTCTACCGATACTACGATTTATTATATGCTTAAACAATATGAGGTAGAACGTCAAAATAACGACCTGAATGAGTATGAGTAAATTATCTCCACATGCGAGCTTTCAGTGTCCTTTGAAATCGTTCTACAATACTAGCTTTTGTTTCTGTATTGTTTGTCGTAAAGAAATGAATATCATGAAACGTTTCATAACCTCTTTTCCTTTATCGGATTGTATACGAATGGGACGTCGTCCTTTAGCTTGTTTTAATACTGCTTGAAACCCTCGTACCATTTCTTTTGCGGATTTATTTTTTAAAGGGATGACCCAAGCAAATTCTAAAATTTTCTAATGCTAAGATAGTAATTTTTTACAGTGGTTACTCTTAGACGGATTTCTGCTATACTTTTAGAGATATTATTTGGCCTTGTATGATACCACTTTATCTTTAGAAAAAACACACATACTTTCCAAATTGGAGCTCAACTGATGAAATCTAATTGACAGAAACGATATCGTCTTGAGCATTATAACTTTGGTATTATGCTTATAATATTTATAACCACTAGGTCGTTGCCACTGCTGGTGGACCGTTTGAGTCCCCGAGGTATACATAAACCTAGTACCTGGTATTTCGGTACCAGCTGTTCTTCTTATACTAAAGTAATATTTGGCACTGTTAACACCATTTAAATTCGAAAATTTTCTAAAGCTAAGACAGAAACGATATCGTCTTGAGCATTATAACTTTGGTATTATGTTTATAATATATATAGAACATCAATGACGCATAAGAGAAACGTATAATTGTTATTGTGTGTCTTGATGTTGGATACATCAGCTAAATCTAATTGCCATTGTTCATCCATATCGGTCACTCTCGTTTGGTTACAAGGAAACTTTTTCTTAATATATTTATGAAGCGTATACGTGTCTTGTTATTTCAACCATTGTTTGACCTCATTTAGAGAAATGGGGTACTTTCGACGTTTCACTTTTCGATAGAGAGGTTGTATACCTGCATACCCACCCCGATTAGAGGGATCATAATAGATGGATGCTAATTTGGCATAATAGATGGATGCTAATTTGGCATTTTGCGAAGATTTTGAGTTTTGATCCATTCTGGAAGATGTGAACTCTTTTGAGATATTTTAATGGTAGACCAATCTTTGCCAATCCTTAAACATTTTCTGACTAAGGGGTGTCTTTGCAGAATCTTTTATGTTAGTAGAAGGAAAAGTAGGCATAGCGTCATAGAACCCGTGTCTTCTTCTTCATTATTATAATCCAGAAGTTTAGGGGTACTCATAGCCTTTGGTTTTACCGTAGGTTGATTCATCACTTTGATATAATTAGGGTTACGTATCCAATCACGAGGGACAGTTGATTCCACTAATCCTTTTACAAAACTATCAAGTCCCGAGGGTTGTGTAACCTTCTCCCTTATTACAGATATCAATAACAGCGATGATCGTATAGTGTTTTATTTAGAGATGCAGCATTGGTAACAATGTAACAGAGAGCAGTGGCGTTCTCTATATTGCTTTCAAATCGGTCACCTTTACTTTTGAAACCTTGATGCTTTTATAGGCAAACACCAAAGTTCCAGAAGCTTCTATACATCTGTGCAACATACAATTATAAAATTACTGGCAATTATTTTATCAAAATCGGTCGAAACCTAATCTTTAATAACCTTGTAACTCCACCAAAATTAGTATAATTTTAATACATTATATTATTTAACATTGCAATCCATTGTTTACCAAGGATGATGATGACAGAAGTTGACAATTATAACTTCGCAGCTACAATTTATTCTCAATTTTGTGAAAATGTTTATAAGTTGATTATTCGAAACAGTATATTTAATTATTGAAGCTGATTTGAATTTGGAAATTAGAATTTCTATTATTCACTTTCATAAGTATACCTAAATAACTATCAACATTATTTATGTAGCCGAATTACAAAATCACTTACTTTAGCTGCCCGTATTTCCAAATTACATGTATGTACACAACATTTATTATTCCAAGGCACACCAATATCATCATTTATATAATTTCGTATAAAGTATTTTCTCCCGTACCTCATATTGTTACAGTTGATACCCTTTCCTAGGTTGTGGCCGTAAGGCATCAGTTACGAGATCGACCATATTTGTCCCAGGTACGGTCTTCCCTTTGTATTGTATTTGACCGTCTTTTCCCATGTTAGTATATCAGAATGTTTCTTGAGATGTTTAAATAACAAAGGGACTTTTGGTTTTAATGGAGCAGTGACACTGGATGTAATAGCTGTCATAAGATCTTGATCTTCAGGAGACACTTCAGCTGTAACATCATCTTTGACTTCTTCTGTTTTCTGAGAACAAAGTCTCTGTTCTTCAGGATGACGAGCTTGATGTAGATACGTACAGTATCGATGAAGTTCTTGACCAAACTTGGCTACCTTAGCTTCAGGAGTCAAATCATCACGATCTACAATCGCATCTAATTCATTATCTAAACGCACCGAAGATGCTACTTCAGGTGTATGAGGCAAAGGGTGTAAATTTCTTTCTCTCCATTGTTTGGGTTCCTCCGTGGTCCTCTAGGGAACTAAGAAAATTGTTCGTGTGCTCATGGTTATAGAATAGATTTTAAGACAGGAGAAGCTATGGCTCCTAGTAATGGCGCTAATAAGGGTAAGATAGGTAAAACACCACCCTGTGATTCGTTAGTGTGCGACATCGTTGAGGGACAGTCAATTGAGGATGATCTAGTTTTCGTAAGACCCGTTTCTTTGAACCCAAATGCTGTTACTGACGTTTTGTAGAAGTGTATTCATTGGAGTTCGTCGCCGAAGAGAAAAGTCCTAGTTGTGTGGCCTACTCCACGTAAGCCCGCGTTCACGAGCCGTCCACCGCCACCACCACCTTATAGGCCTAGGACACCACCACCTAGGCCTCCTCCGTCATGAGCTGTGCCATTAGCACCACCGATGCCTAAGGTGGAGTATGCTATGGCACAGGCTGATTTGAGGGTTCTGTGGCAACGCCAAATAAGACGGCTGCTAGAAGAATAGGAGATGGAAGTCAGGTACTTGCGAGGTCTGCTGGACGGACAGTACACTTTCTCTCCAACGAGGAAAATTCAACGGCCCTTTTAAGGGCCACCCTACTTACTCGAAAAGAAACCTTAACTGAAAGTATGCAGATTTTTGTATGTCTTGTGTTATACTGTAGTGGTAAGTCTAACCTATAGTAAGTGAATGTGAACATACTTGATCGATAATTTTTTAGATAGAAATTCAAACTAGTAAATTCTAAAAATAATAACTTTAAAAAATTTATTTAGAAAATAAGTTCAGTTAGATTTCTGAGAGCTCAATTGGCATCTGCAGCTCGAAGAGTCAACATCGTCAGAAAAAATTCTCTGGTGAGTGTTTAATTTTTTATTTTATATACAGAAGTACAAAAAACGCTATAAAATGATACAGCTACTGTTTTCACTGTCTGAACTTTGAAACGATGTAAGTGAACCACTTTGTCACTTGTGTCACCTTGTCACTTTGTCACTTGTGTCATTTTGAGACTACATAACTTAAAACGTTGCACACGTTGCAAACTTTGGAACATGAGAACAGTACACACTTGATCACTTTTGCAAACTTTGGTAACCGCACACACATATAGTCTATGTACAGTGATCTCCCTTTGTTCCACCTATACAGAGTAATCTCCCTTTTGGCTACTCATACAGGTTTACAGAGTGATCTCCCCTTTGTCTCATCTATACAGTCTATACAGAGTGATCTTCCCATTTGTCCTACTCATACAGTCTATACAGTTTATGATAGTTCAGATCCATACAGGGTATACAGAGTGATCTCCCTTTGTTCCATCTATAGAGCCGGCCTGGCTCAGTCGGTAGCGCACTCGACTCTGGATTGTGAGGTCGTGAGTTCGAGTCCCGCCGGCGACAGGTTGGTTTCCTGTCTTTCGGATGAGACAGTACAAACTGGAGGTCCCGTGTCACAGTAAGTGTCAGCACATTAAAGAACCCTCACTGCTCAATGGCCGTAAGTGCCGAGCATAGGCCAAAATTTGAAGCCCTTCACCGGCATTTGGTGACATCTCCATATCAGTGAAATATTCTTGAGTGGGACGTTAAACAACAATAAACAAACAATCCACCTATAAAATCTATACACAGTGATCACCCTTTGTACATACTCATAAACTTTATGAGGCTTAGTACAAGGCTTGATTCGCGGTTACGAGCTTGGCCTACCGCTTCTCGCGTATGCGCACTTGATATAGGACTTTCACCGACTGTGGTGAAACCTACTGCTGATTTCACAAACCTGGAAAACTCCAAAGTTTCGGTTCTAAAAATAGATTCACTCTCAGCCCAAAACTGGAAAAACTCAACATCTATTTTTAGCCGTTGACTTCTCGTGAACACACGTGGCCTCTCGTGACCCCGACCTCTTGTAACGAAGGATCTCGATGGCTCGTTATCCAAGATTGCTGACCGTACAACCTTCTGCTTGCGATCATAGACACGATTGGCTCTTTCTCCTTATTGCCATGACAACATAACCTCACTTCCGGTATGACATTTTCCGGTATGACGTCACAGACAGCTCCATGGCGTGCAGTTTCAAATTGACCAATCAGAAACCAGGATTCTGATGACGTCATCAAAAACCGTTAAAGCGCCACCTGTGGCGGCAAATTTGAAACCTGCCTATAACTACAGACAAACAAGTTACCAACATTTTAATCAAATTTAATGATGAAAGGTAAAAAATGAATACAGAAATTGATGTTCGGATATTGTGTCAGCTACATGGTTAAATAGGTCATTATCTGTCATGGTGATAGTCATCCTTGGTAAACAAGTTTCGGCATTTTCGATTGTAATGTTAGATAATATGATATACTGAAAACTGCACTATTTAAGATGGTGTCAAAAGGTTACAAAAAGTGAAACTTTTGATAGGTACGGCACCCGTATTTCTCCGGTTCTTTTTCGGTTACAAAGCGGGAGAAGCTTCTAGAATTCTGGTGTTCTACGTTGTTCTGAATTGACATTCGTAGGCTTATATGAGCATCAGGATTAAGGGTCTAAATCAATATCTAAAGTATTTTTCGAGTTACACAACTGTATTCTTATAATTAGTGGAAATCTGATGCGCCTTAACGTTTACCTGAGAAAAAATTCAAGTCGAGTTTGGTTAAAATTAGTCCACTGGTTCTTGAAAAGAAGTAAAAAATGTCTATGTTTTGACAACAAATTTGTTTGGGTGCATGTGACCTTGACACTTGACCTTGAAATTTTGTTGAAATGATTCTTAGATAATACCTAACACCTTTCTCATATAGCCTATCTTTGTTTACAAAAAGTCAATCAGTTTTGAGTTATTAAGCCAATTGTATATAAATGTGTATTCAATGTTATTCAAGAGCCCCTTAGTGGACCTTCACAATCACGCATACAAAATTTGACATTCATCTGAACATTGGTTCATGAGAAGATTTTTAAAGATATGCAAAGTTTTGGTCCTTTTTTTCTCTTTTAGGGCCCCTACGAGTCCTAGCCCTTTTCATTCGCAATCTTTCTGTACTTACACAAACTTGATATTTAATATTTATAATAAGGTTTAGATAACTATAAATTAACCAGTACACAACTGGTACACATACATGGTATTTTAATATTATTTGTAAGATTTAGACCACCAAAATTAACCAGTACCCAACTGGTATATGTATTTGGTATTTTAATATCGATAACTTACTCTAGACAACTAGAAACTAACCAGTTCCCAACTGGTACATATATGTGTATATATCTAGACAACCAGAGATCAACCAGTACCCAACTGGTATATGTATTTTAATATCGATAACTTACTCTAGACAACTAGAAACTAACCAGTTCCCAACTGGTACATATATGTGTATATATCTAGACAACCAGAGATTAACCAGTACCCAACTGGTATATGTATTTGGTATTTTATTGAGTCTGAGCCTAGCAGTATATAACTTGTACCTATTCAAGTCTATTGTATCAACTGACAGTAATATTCCTACATATACGCAAATAATCTAACTTACAATATTTCTGTGTAAAACGAGAGTTAAATAACCAAACTGATACCGACCAGTACAGAACTGGTATAAAACCTAACTAAAGGAAACCAAAGCTGAGTCGTGCCGATAAATAACGAAATTAAATAAAAATCCAGTACACAACTGGAATTCACCGTATATATGGTAGACCTGTAACTTATCTAACTAATATTGAACACCAAAACGCACCTGAAACTATCGTCTAATACAATCTAATCTAATCTAAGGTTGAGCTTAAAATTGGCAGGCCACTGACTACAATCTGCGCGTTCAATATTTATATACCCGCAAAAAAATCCCGTAAGAAATAATCCAATCAAAATCAATCAAATCTATCCCGTAAGCTTAATAACCCCTTGATCCTTTCCCGTGAAGAACGTGAAATACGAAAATAAAGATACCTAACTTAATTAAAACAAACTAACTAAATGCTATTAATACATAATAATCATAATTAATACATTCTTAAATACTTATTATAACCACCGATCTTAAGAACATTCATAAAAGCCCGCCACACGACGGTCTAAAAGTAACAACAATATTCTTTCCCGTACAATGCATTATGGGTAAAATACGAAAATAATCATCGCACATGTGTGTATCATACAGCTGCTACCGCTACAAAATAATGCAAAATTAGCTTGGTAAACAATGTTTTGACAAAAAGTAAAGAAGTTACAGGTACATGAATGAATATTGAGTTGGAGAATTATCGGAAAATCAACATAGTTTCGTTTATATTGAGAACAAAACCAACAACGATGCACAACGTCGTCCAAAACAAGGGACCATCTCAAAATTATTGTCAACTTTAATAACGATAATACATACAATGCAGATTTTAAAAAAAATGATTATACAACATCAATCTTTACAATCCACTTAAAAGGGGAAATAACTCCCATGAGGGAAAACCTGACAATTTCAGTACAAAAAATTGTAGAACATTTTCGCTTCTTTCACTCTCTCTATATCTATCAGACATTTCAAGATAATGTCAAAATATAGCCCAACACATGGAAAAATCAACTTAAAAGAGGAAATAACTACCATAAGGGGTGACCTGACAATTTCGTAGATCTTTGCATGCTGAACATTTTTGCTTCTATCATGTTTACTATATCTATTATACATTCATGATAATGTCAAAAACATACAAAAACATGAAAAATTCGCAAAAAGGGAAAAGTCGCAATAGGTCACCGTGAGTCTTTGCTCAGTTGACCTAAAAATAAATGAATATTTAGAATTTTCTAACAATTCCTATATAATATCTGAATTAGAATTAACATAAAGAACCAAACTGTGAGAGTTGTGGTATGCAAGGACCAAATCAAACGTTCACAGGCCACAGTTTCTCATATCTAGTGACAGTTAAGAAGGCATAACTCTTACATTGTATATTTTGGAGTATGTGTTCAGCATTTCTCACAGTTATGACCCTTGTGTAAACAATCGAATCACATATATAGTACTAGGTTACACGCGAACATCCCTTGAAGCCTATGTTTTTTTTTTCAATTTCTATAATATATTTCACCTGAAATGTTCCAATTCCACATATCTATTTTGCTTCCCACATAAAAAATGAATAACTTTGGTATTGTGTTCAAAATTAAAGTTCGAATTATTCCGTTTTTTTTAATACTATATTTACATTTGCCAATAGAAGTGATATCCAAACATTAGTATTCATTCGAAGTTGCGTTCGAAGAGGGTTTGTAAAACCTCTCTGTCTCATCAAAGAATGACATCAGCTGTTGGGATGTCGGTCTGCTATTTGCATTCCGACTCCAACATTTTTCCAGTTGCTTTAATACCGATTGATCCATCGCCACATCCTCTGGTATTTCAGGTGTAAGCCCATTCTCTCCAACTTGCTTGGTTAATTGTGGGTAACTTTTCAACTTGTAGAATGGTTCCTCTTCGCATATTATTTCGAACACAACCAAAGAAAATGAATAAATATCAGTTTTCATCATGTCTCTCAATTTCAACATTTCACCATTCAAAACTTCCGGTGCAGAGTAACGTGGTGTGCCGATATTTCTGACACGTTGTTGGTCAGTTGAAGACTGTGACATTTCAGCTTCGTTTTTCATCATACCGAGACCAAAGTCGGTGATTTTTGCCGACAACATCACTTCTTTTTTGTAGTCAATCAGAATATTCTGGGATTTTATGTCACAGTGTGCAATATTTTCCTCGTGCAAATATTTCAGACCGGCAGATGTTTGCCTGGTCAGATTCAGTTTTTCCTCTTCGCTGAAGGTAATCTCATCCGACTTCACGTGCAGAGCATCGAACAAACTCATTTGCATGTACTCCATCACGATGGACACGTTTGGTGTTTTGGTTGTTGCCCCAATAAATTTGACAATGTTTGGGTGATCTAACTTACACAAGATCATCACTTCCTTGGTAAATTCGTCCAGTCTACGTCTTGAGACGCGTTGTACCCTTAACTTTTTCACAGCAACAACACTTCCTCGCCATGTTGCGAAGTGAACATCCCCAAATCCACCTTGTCCTATCTTTTCCTTCAATTCAATCTCCTCAAAGACAATTTCAGTTCCCCTGTACTCTGACAAAACGGCCCGTGATGTTTTCGGGTCTTCTGTAGTTTTCAATTCTTCTTTCCATTTCTTGACCCGATTTTCATGATTAAGGATATTCAGAGCAACCTCACAAGCTTCTACGTCCTCATCCTCGACGGTGGAGTAGTCGTCGAGCCAACTGGTTTCCCTGTCCTAAAAAACACAAAAATAAGAATTCTGTAGAATCCCTAGATTTTAAAATATGAAAATTAAGCATAGATTACTGTGTAAAATGTATATCTTTAATGCAAAGGTATTCATCCCAAATCAGTACTTATGTACATATCAAACTGTTACATTACTAAATGATGACCACTACGTTTTAACTGGTTTGGCAGAGTGCGTTTTTTCCCGAATCTGATTCAAGTTTATTAACTCAGGTAGATACATTTCTTTACCGAAGGCTCGGCATGTATAGCGAGTATCATGGGTATTTCGGGTACAGCTAGTTATCCCGGGACGCCGTGTGACTATAGGGAATGAAATATTAAACAACCCTTGAACCATAGCAAAGGTTAAGATGGTATTTGTAGTTGATGGCATGTTTTTAAATTCGAGCTCATTTTGACAGAAACGATCGTCTTGAGCATTTATTTGGACTCCTATGTAAAACGATAATTTGGTATTATGTTTATAATATACACTACTTCTTATATTCCATAGCTCACGACTGTAGTACAATTAAATAATTTTACTAACTTAAAACATTATGCACACTTAGATACATATTCAATAAACACGAAAAGTTTAGAGACCAATGTGTTAACGGTAGAAAGTTCGGAGTACAATATACAATTAGGGTGAATAAGAGACAATCACGGAAAATCCAGAAGCGGTATCAGGTGCCATGGAAGAATTAAAATTCCCATGTCGATTGGTCACACACCTTGATTCCGCAATCAAATCCAACTGAAAGTACCAGATACGAGTTGATGGTAATCGTTTAGTTTTAATGAGGTATAATACACTCCGTATACTGAAAATATACATTGTGTACATATGTTTGAAATATATTGCAGGTTAATTTTCAATACATGGTACCATGTAAATGTTGAATTTACTCTCACAATATAACATTTTTACTGAGAAAATGCATGTTATTTTCAGTTTCCAAATTAGCAAAACCCTGCGTGAATCACCCAATTTTATCTCAAATAAGAACAATAATGACAATAATAACATCACAATGTTTTACAAATTTATATCACACGCGAGTAGCTTATCGGTCGAATTTTCAATTACTTCTTATTTCGGTAAAATTAGGATTTACAAAAATAAAAGAGACACAAAAAAAGTAACTTAAAATCTTGTGCTTATAAACATCGTTTCATCGATATTAAATTTCTATGCGACAGGACAGTATTGTGGCCTCATACCCTTACACTATATTTCCCATTAGTATCCTTAAATCTCTAGGTCAATAGGCGTACATGTCAAACATTTTCCCAACTTCAAAGATTGTCGCGAGTTTATCATCAGTTAAGATCACGTGAATGAAGAATGGCGCAAATTCTATGTCCAACTTCACAGCCAGATCTTGCCAATACACAGCAAAGGAAACTTGACCAAAGCTCATTTGCATATAAATCGTGCGCAAGAATTGTAAACAGTCCAGTCTATCGCTTTGAATGTCAATTCTATCACAAGAGTATAAAGGTAAAAAATAATTGAAAAGTAATATACTAAAGCAAATTTATGATATCTTAAAATTCACAAAGGATGTCGACCTGACCTTTAATAGTATCTATTTCAATAAGTCTCGGAGACCTATATTTTTCAGCGAATTGTTAATATATTTTCGCCAGTTTAAAAAGCAAAAATGTAAGAATAAAAGTGTGATATGGAAATCTTGAAGTTGATTTTATGTAGCTGAAATGTACATACCCGTTTAAATTTCCGTCAAAATAAGGTGTTATTAATCCCATACTGCAAAATGTGCTAAATGTGTAAAAATGGTAATATTTTAAACTACTATAATGGACAATACTTACTGGGTAGAAACGTAGATGCTCGTATGCTTTCCTGACGATGGGAAGTTTGGGTTTTCCACTGGAAACTGGATTAGATCCAAGAGGTAAACCAACGCGCCCGAGCCGTCTGTTTTGTGCATTATCGACATATGTTTTCTTGTTCACTTTGCCATCTGTTGAAAGTACTGCTGTACCAACAGGCTTCCCAACTCTTCCGAGTCTTCTGTTCATGGCGTTATCTGTGTATACTTTAGTTAATGAACTAGTTGTCTCACATGTGCTTTTACTGGAGACCGGCATACTTCCAACTTCCATGCCAACGCGTCCAATGCTTCGGTTATAAGAGTTATCCACATAAGTCTTGGAAGAACTACCACTGGATGTACTTCCAGAAGATCTGGAGACCGGCATACTTCCAACTTCCATGCCAACACGTCCAATGCTTCGGTTATAAGAGTTTGATCCACATAAGTCTTGGAAGAACTACCACTGGATGTACTTCCAGAAGATCTGGAGACCGGCATACTTCCAACTTCCATGCCAACACGCCCAAGGCTTCGATTATAAGAATTATCCACATAACTTCGGGGTGAACAGCTATACCCGGAACCACCGGAGGAAGCTGGAGACAGACATACTCCCTACAGGCATGCCAACACGCCCAAGTCTTCGATTATAAGAATTATTGACGTATTGTCTCGGCATTGTGACTATCTGCAGATAAAAAGAAAACAAAGTTACAGTGTATAACCTTAACTCATCAACACCTAAAGTCACACTAGAACCTACCTATTTCAAAGAATGGTTGAGTCCACTGTCAGAATTCAGGGGTGTATGATTTAGAATAAAAATGCTTAATCATTTTTACATGCAATATGAACTTGTTCACTGCTGAATCATTACAGTAGATCTGACTATTTATTGATTTGGGCGAGTCTAAATGTGACCACAGGTGTTAATTATTTAAACTGGTTATCTCAAAAAATTGAAAATAGAGAAAATCACTCGATCTAAGTACCTTAATGAAATTATAAAATAAAAGAACCCAATTGATTTTGGTGTTCATCGGCAAAACGTCAAGTAATGTATTCATAGAGTTTCAATACTTTCCTTTCTCAATGAATGAACCCTAATAATTGTTTAATTCTTGTAACTCTTTTGTAAAAAATATCTAGGCCATGGGTACTGAGAATGGCTCATGGTACATTTTTGTTAGTGTTTTATTTTATTGATTTCTCAGAAGAGTTTTACATTTATACGCATTCAGTATGGCGATAAATTGGACAAGATTGCATCTAGTGTGTGACGCTAAATAAGAAAACAAGATCGTATAGGCACGCATGTTTGAGTATTTATTATACAAATAAGAGAGAGGGATCAAGTTAAATTGATAAAATAAATGATTTCAAAATACAATTTGTACTTCCAATACCCTAAAATACTTTAAATATCTTCAATAGAACATCTTCGAGTTGATCTACTCCGTCACAGTTCAAGCAAAAAGAAGGGCAACATCAGTTCCGGTTAAGTAGATTATCGTCTATATGACCTTGGGCGTATCCGTTTAGTCACTTATAGATCACTTGGAGCTCTCCGTGATCAATGAAAAAAAAAAATAAATGAAAGGGAAAAAAAATCAAAACTGGACTAGTCCTGTATTTGTTTTCCTCCATGACTTTCTGTTTATGTTTTATTGGTTGTTTCAAGGAAGTAATCCAGAATGTTTAAGAAATACAACACAATTGATCCAGAAGTAACGGTTACATGTTTCACTTAATTAGGACAGCCTTGAAAATAAAAGGTATAGAGATGGAAATCATGATGGTAGACGATCTAATGAATACGGACAGTTAACATTTTCTCAACTTTGGATATATACGTCATCTTGTCACGTGATCTCTTCAGAGTAATACCTGGGTCTAAAACGAGAGACAGAATTGATCCTGGGTTCAAACGGAACACGGAAAGAGTGATTCATGATTGATTCTCATGACCAAAAGAATACGCCCCTGGGTATCACGCAGATACATTTGTCATCTTTACAGAAGAAAACATTTTATCTAAATAACTTAATTCCTCGCAGATGAACCGAACAAGATATCACTGAATGTCCTCAATAAAAAACATTATAAACAAAATAAAATACCAAATGCAAAAAGTGGTCAAACAAATGCTCAAGACGATCGTTCACTCAATAAAACTTCATGAGTTGAGCTCGAAATTAAAACAGAGTTCCAAACCAAAACGCGGCATCACACATGGCAAAACATAACCTAAATGTATTTCAAATATAACATAACAGGAAAGGACCCCGTAAGTCATGTGATCTGAGTACAAACTATTCCGAAAAAAAATTAACGGAACAACTCGAAAATGGTATATTGGATGGTGTGGGTTGTGCTACAATGTGTTTATACTTCTGTGGTTGCACTTGGAGTCCAAAAGTCAGTTGTTAGATGACCCGAACCGAAAAACAAATCGACAATCGAAACAGAAAAAACCCAACCGAACCGTACCGAAAAAATCCTGAACCGTCCCACCCCTAGCTTTTACTCAAAAAAATATTCGACAAATTATTTACAGTTCTTAAAAGTTGAACATATGACTTAAGATTTTACTTTATATTTAATGATACATCGTCCTCAGATATAAAACAAATATAGTATTATTTCAAAGCCAACACAGGTATGATGGATTCCAGCGTGCAGCTTCTAGTTTCTTCTGGCTTAGGAACGTCTCGGTGACAGAACTGGGACGGGGAACAACACAAATCATCGACGTTCTATATAGATAACAGAGATCGAGGTTTTATCTTGTTCACGTAGGTTGACGTTTTACCTAAATCACAGAGATCGACGTTCTATATAGATAACAGAGATTGACATATTATCTAGATAACAGTGATCGACGTTCCATTTTGAGCACCGAGATCGACATTCTATCTAGAGAACCGAGATCTACGTTTTATCTATATATCAACGAGATCTACATACTATCTAGAGCATTGAGATCGACGTTCTATATAGATAACATAGATCGCTATGATATAGTTAGAACGTCGTTCTCTAAGGTCTAGATGGAACGTCAGTTTCAGTTATCTAAACAAAACGTCGATCTCGCCGATTTAGAAAGAATTTCGATCCCGTTGATTTATCTAGAACGTCGGTCTCGATGATCTAGATATAACGCCAACGATAATCTACATAGAATATCGATCTCTGCGACCTAGATTGACCCTCAATCTCTGAGATCTAGATAGAACATTGATCTCGGTGATCTAGATATAACATCGCCTCTGTGATCATATATGTGAGACAACGTCAATCCTTGTACATGTGATCTAGACTTCGATCTAGGTGATAAATGGTCAATCTCTATTATCCATATAGAACGTCGATCTCGGTGATATAGATAAAACGTCAATCTCGGTACTCTAGATAGAATGTCGATCTCTGTTATGTAGATTAGACCATAGAAATAGACGTTCCATCTAGATCACAGAGATTGATGTCCTATCTAGATCATAGTGATTCGACGTTCTATCTACACCACAGAGACCTGCGTTCTATCCAGATCACAAATATCGACGTAATATCTATGTCACCGAGATTGACGTTCTATGTAGATCAAACTGATCGACGTTCTGTCTAAATCACAGAACTAGACGTACTATCTAGATCACAGAGATCCACGTTCTACCTAGATCACAGAGATTGATGTATATCTCGATTACAGAGAATGACGTACATCTGTATCACAGAAATCGAAGTTCTCCTCTACATCACCGAGAATGACATCCTATCTACATCACAAAGATCGAAGTTGAAATACATGTAAATCACAGAGATCGACGTTCTATCTAGAACACCGATTGACATCCTGTCTACATCACAGATATCGACGTTGTGTACATCTAGAACACAGAGATCGACGTTCTCTATCTAGATTACAATGATTGGCGTTCTATCCCAATCACAGAGATCGACTAGATAACAGAAGTTGGCGTTCTATGTAGATCACATATATTGACGTTATATCTAGACCACAGAGATTGACATCTTATCTACGTCACAGAGATTGACGTTTTATATAGATCATACAGAAAGAAATCCTATCTACATCACAGAGATCTACGTTCTATCTGGATTTCTCTCTAGATAACCGGAGTAGACGTTCCTTCTAGATCATAAAGACCTACGTTCTATATAGATCACTGAGACTGACGTCCTACCTAGATCACCGAGATCGACGTTCTATCTAGATCATTTGTGGATAGACGCTCTATCTACAACACCAAGATCCACATTCTATCTAGATCACGGAGATCAACGTTCTATCTAGATCACAAAGATCAACGTTCTATCTAGATCACAAAGATCGACGTTTTTCTAGATTGACGTCCCATCTAAATAACATAGATCGACGTTCTCTCGAAATCACAGAGATCGACGTTGTATTCATCTAGATCACAGGGTTCGACGTCCTATATAGATTACAGATATTGACGTTTTAAACAAATGTACATCTATATCACAGAGATCGACGGTCTATCTACATTACCGAGATTGTCATCACATCTATATCAAAGAGATCGGGAAATTATGACGTTATATACATGTAAATCACAGAGATCGACGTTAGTAGTTAAAGGCAGCTCCATAGCGGGCAGATTCAAATTTTGCCGCTAGGGGTTGCCACAGACGGTGCTGTTGATGACGTCATCAGAATGCTGGCTTCCGATTGGTAAATTTGAATCTGCCACTATAGAGCTGCCTGTGACGTCATACCGAAAGTGCGTCAGGGGTCAGCGACCAAAGACCTGAATGCTGATCTACTCATGGAGAAAATTGAGAAAGTACAACAGAGTAATGAAAATTTTAGAATCGAAGATGGTTCTACCACCATGTTAGTGATCCATGTCATACAATCTGTAAGCAGCGGAGTGGGAAACGAAAATACCATCTCACTTTTGATAAAAATGTTATCCTGAACAAGAAGAGAAGTTTGATACAGATCAAGAATAAAGACAAGACCTGTTTAGCTCGTGCTAATGTAGTTGGTCGTTTTAATTGTCAGAAACCTGGGCGTTGAGATGGAGATATGTACAAAAATTGGCAAAGATATTGGAATACTTTGATTGATGGCGATGCAAAAAAGGACTACTCTTCAACAACGAGAAGTTCATGCCTTAATGCAACAAGCTGGATGTTATTTTCAACAGGAGAGTGGACCTGGAGAATGGCAACGTTTTCAGACCGTGTTGTTACCACACTACCGTTTGAAAATCTACGGACTGTATACCACCGCAAAACGATTGACATTAAATGTACTGTATAGTGGTGTAGGATCCGGGGCCCCCATTCACTTTTTATACGATGCTCATCATTACAACTGTATAGTATCTATGTCTGGACTCTTGGAATATAATTTCTATTGTGATCGATGTGATGGGGTTATAATCATTTAGAAGATCACCGATGCCCTCATTGCAGCTTTCGTTGTTTTGCGCCGTGGCCCTGTGTTCCCGACAACACGATAAAACCTATAGAGTGTACACATTGTCAGGGTATATTCATAGTGACTCAGTGTTACGAGAATTATTTGAAACCTTATAGTAGTAATACGACCAGGAATCCGTGTCAGCTGATAACTCGATGTCCCACTTGTCAATTATGGATTAGTAAGAAACAATTCACACAACACTGTTGTCAACAAAAGAAGAAAAAATGTCGCCATTGTAAACAAATCGTATATCTAGATCATCGTTGTTTTATACAACGGATCCCTTCTCAGGATGCATCATCTTCACCCCCTTATTACATTTTCTATGAGTGTACCCAAGATACCGGGGAACACAAACCTAATCTATGTATTGCTCATCGAGTATGCCCCTGTGTACATCGGATGACTGACGTGAGCAGTGTAAAACCATGGAGGATCATTGTATTACATTCCTAGGTCCCACGACACACATGACATATATATAATATTTTTATTTTCGTTTTTTAACATAGGCTAGAATAAATTGGTTATTTGAAACGACTGATTTATTGCCCATAGCTTTAACGGGTACAATCGACATTTTATTTTACATCATCTGGTACACCATGCCTGTGAAAAACCTGAAATGATCATGAACGGTTCTAAGATTATGTCTATGACGGCAGAAAACATCAGGTCTATAGACTGATGTAAAAATAATACTACTGATGCCGTTTATTTTGTGTTCTAAGTAATTCAATGGATAATATATGCTTCAATACAGTGGAACGGTATAATATAATAAATATAACATTCCTGATCGGGTGATTGTGGAAATTGTCACCCCGTAATATATATATATATATATATATATATATATATATATATATATATATATATATATAGACGTCGGAAGCAAATTGAAAGAGGGGGCCTAAACCAACTTAAAACACATACACACGCCAGAGACGTCTGGGGACTAAGCCCAAATTTTCAACACCTAAGTCTATCTTTGCAAAAAAGTGGGAGGCTAAGCCCCCTAGCCACCCACCACACCCCCCCCGGTTCTGACGCATATATATATATATATATATATATTATATATATATATATATATATATATATATATGACGTGGCGGGCTGTCAGCGAAACGTCATTTGCTTTTGATCAGAGGTAGAGTATCTATATATATATATATATATATATATATATATATATATTATATATATAATATATATATATATATAGATATATATATATGTGTGTGTGTGTGTATTATAGTAAGCGGATATGATGCGTAACAAAATAGGACAGCTCAGCATGCTATACTCAGTTTGTTTTCATGGAAATGAAACCGAAAGTAGATTTGTTAGGTAAATAAATATTGAGTCACCGAAGATCAAGGGGCTATATCAAAATATAAATATGGTAAAACGCATAGATCTAACTTTCCGATTTGACTAAACTTTGCTTGAATCCAAAAGAATGATTATTTGTAAAATGTTATGGATCCAACTTTCAGGCGAACGATAAAATAAAAAATACTAAGTAGATTTAATCAATAGGCCCATCTTTTTATCTGTATTATCTTCTATCCATCTATCTATTATTTAATAAAATTATTTTCGTTTTTTAACATAGGTTAGAATGTCTATTTTAAGTATTCGCCTTGACAACTGAGATTGGATGGGGTAGGGGTAGTGTACACAGAATGTTAATACATTGACGTACTATTAATACCTCACAAACCATGTCACCATTTAAGCAACAAACAATCCCTTCACTGTATCACATTGTATCCATTTATAATATTTTGATAATTTATCAGTGATGTAGATTTAATTTAAACCGTTTTCCATGACCATATTGGCTAAATATTATTGTATAGTAGCTTAATTTTCAAAAGGAGAGAGCTTTACAAACGATCTTTTATTCTTGTTGCTCAATCCTGTTTATTTATGTACTAGGTACCATAGTATTATTTATTGTATTTATAATTAATAAAATGCTGTTTAAACCAACTATTACTTCATGGCATCTACATTTGCATGTGACATGACGTGTATGTTCATAGCACAGGTCAAAATACATGCGTGTTGTTAGGTCTATACGTCTCCATAGACCTAGATTTACAGTCTATTTTTCGAAAATAAGTAAAACATATTGCCTTGCACGGATTCCATGTCACCACTTAACTTTATGGTTTAATTTTGACGTCTTGTGTTTGTAAACAAGTGTCAGTTAACCTTGGTAGATCTAGGTTATATATCTACTCCATATATCAATGATGAAGGGTTCTACATGACAGACCTATACTCTACATTCTTGCCGAAGTATAGACTACGTGTTAGATCAATATTAAAATTTACTGTTGATGTGGCAGTTATAATTTTTTTTGTAGATCATTTAATCGGAAATAAAAAAAACTTTGCTTACCGTCTATCAGTTCTGCAAAGAATAAAGTTGCTTGACCCGAATAGCGCGTTAAATCACTGGGGCAGTAAGATGAGCTGAGTCTTGGCCTTGCACGCTAAAGTAAACACTAATATGGAAATACCGCGATGAAAACGAAAGTAGGTCGTAATCATTTCCCTCAAACTTCTGTGTCAACGGCAGTTTATTGTAGATGTGGATCTATTAATAATGTCTGTTTCCGATACAACGGTTCCTTATAAATTCATATATATTTGAACATGACTTCTTCGAACTAACAGATGAGTTAAACATAATTCTGTAGACTTAACAGATGAGTATTGAAATAACATATGAGTTGCATAGGCGTCGGAAGAAAATTTAAAGTCGGTGGGGCTAAACCAACTTAAAACACACACACGCCAGAAACGTCTTGGGGCTAATCCCCCCCCCCCCCCCCCCCCCCCCCCGGCTCCGACACCTATGAGTTGAACATAACTTCTTTGGCTTTAAAAGATTAGTTAACCATTATGTCGTAGACTTAACCAATGAGTTGGTTATCATGTCGCCGATTTATCACATGACTTGAACATTACTTCACCGACTTAGCAGATGAGTTGAACATCACTTATCAAGATAACAGGTGATTTTATTTTTAATTTAATTTCATAGACTTTGAGTTAATAGATCAGTTTGATCATTACTTCATAGTTTGAACAGATGAGTTAGACATCGCTTTATCGAGATAACAGATTAGATCCAAATCATTTCATCGACTTATCAGATTAGTTGAACATTATTTCATCGACTTAGCAGATATGTTGTACATCGAGTTCACCGAGTTAACAGATGAGTTGAACGTTACTTTATCGACTTATTATATGCGTGAAACATTTTAAAATCAGTCGACTTGACAGATGAGTTGAACATCACTTCATCGAGTTATCAGGTAATATGATCATTATTTCATAGAGATAACGGGTGCGTCATAAGTTCATAGACTTAATAAATGAATTTAGCATAGATGAGTTCAGCAAAACACCAGAGACTAAAAAAATGACTTGAAGCATGATTTCGTAAACTTAACAGATGAATTTAATATAACACCACAGACTAAATAGATGAATAAAACGTCATATACTTAATAAATGAGTGGATAATTACTTCATATACTTACCAGATGAGTTTCACACCACTTCATCTACTTATCAGATGAGTTATTTATTATTCTATCGACTTGATATCATAGACTCAACATCATCAAGTTGACAGATAAGTTAAACGTTACTTTATCGACTTAATACATGACTACCAGATGGGTTTCACTACACTTAACCGACTTTAAAAATGATTTGGACATTACTCCGTCCACTTAACAGATGCGTTTTACATAAGCTCATTTCTTATCAGATGAGTTTAACTTTACTTCATCGACTAAACACGTGAGTTTTACATCACTTCATTGACTAATCAGGTAAGCTGAACGTTATTCTATCGAGTTAACAGATGAGTTGAACATAATTCCATCGACTTAATAGATGAGTTGAAAAGTACATCATCGAGTTGACAGATAATTTTCACCTCACTTCATTGACTTATCAGATGAGTTGAACAAAACCTCATAAACTTAATAGATGAGTTGATAATTACTTCATCGAGTCAACAGATGAGTGAAACGTTACTTTATCAACTATATACATGAGTTCAAAATTATCTCATGGACATAACAGATGATTAATACATTACTTCATTTTCTTAACAGGTGAGTTTGAAATCATTTAAGATAACAGACGAGTTAAATACAATTTCATAATGAGTTGAACAAGACTTCATAATCTTAACAGATGAGTTAAGCAAAACATAGACCAAATAGATTAATTGATCATTACGTCATGGACTTAACAGACGAGTTGTCAATTACGTCATAGACTTAACAGATGAGTTGAACATCATTTCATCGACTTACGAGATGTGTTGAATTTTACTTCATCGATGAGTAAGGTCATAGACGTGATACAGGATTTGAACGTAATTCCATAGACTTAATAGATGAGTTTATCATTATTTTATAGATGAACATTACTTCATCGACTAGATAGATGAGTTAACCGTAACTCCATAGACTTACCAGATGAGTTTAGCGTCATTTCATCACCTTACCAGTCTATATGAGTGGAGTGAGACGTCACCAAATGACGATGCAGAGCTTCAAAATTTGACCTATACTCGGCACTTACGGCCATTGAGCAGTGAAGGTTCTTTGACGTGCCGACACCTACTGTGACACGGGACCTCGGTTTTTACTGTCTCATCCGCAGGACAGGAAACCAACCTGCCGCCGGTTGGACTCAAACTCACAACCTCACGATCAAGAGTCGAGCGCGCTACCGACTGAGCCAGACCGGCTCTGTTCAGCTCATCTATTAAGTCGATGAAGTAATGTTCAACTGGACTGGTAAGGTGATGAAATGACGCTAAACTCACCTGTTAAGTCTATGAACTAATTATCATTCATATTAAGTCTATGGAGTAATCATTATCTTTTTATCATTTGACCTTTCTCTATTTGACGTTTGAAGTGAAAGGCATGACTTAATACACAATGTAAGTAACAATATGCAAAAAAACAGAAAAACACTCAAATTCCACAAATTTTCGGCCACTTGGCCTTTTTCAAGTGAAAGACGACAATATGTATATCAGTTACATAGTATTAAGTCTGCACAATACAAAGCTCCAGTGCAAATGTTTATCGATGTTTACCGATTACGTCACGGGCAATGACATCATACCGTTAACGACACATGCATATTACCGCGTACATTAGAAGACCTATATAAGTATACATTTACCAGATATTTTGCCATTGGATTATCAAACAAATAAAAAACTTAAAAGACATTATATGTGATAAATTACTATATGCATACCATGAGTTGCAAAATATCCAGCCGGTATATATCGATAAAAAAAATAGAAAAGGGGGTCCTTGGAATTACTACCAAATAATTATAAATTATATACAATGTTTTACCAAATAGAAAGAACATATATAACATGATTTAGTCAATTACTACAAACAATTAAAAAAAAAAATGGATCTAGAAAGATGTTCATCTGAAAAAGCGGGGTGGCTATCTGAAGCATCAAAATAGATATAGAAAATAATGAAGGGTATGCTGAAAAAAAATCTCGCCTTTTCGACCCGAAAACATTTCACTTGGCGGGGCGAAAAGTCGCTAATTAGCGAATATAAGACTTTTCGCCTCACCAAGTGAAAAGTCGCTAATTAGCGAATTTTCGACTTTTCGCCTCACCAAGTGATAAGTAACTAATTAGCGAGTTTTCGGGGCGAAAAGTCGAAATGGCAAAAATCAGTCACCATACAAAACCCCTACTTTCAGGTGAATATTTGTCAGAATTTTCAGCTTCAACTTTTATTTCATTATTTTGACTATATAATCGTTTATAAAACGTTTGGGTTTGAGCGAGTTGCAAACATATTGTTATTTTTCATCATTCACATATAAATATTTGCATAACACGTATGATTATTCTATAAAAATGAATAAATACGTTGAGTACTACAGTACTCGAAATTTGAGTTAATGACAGTTATGTCAATAATTTTTATCATTGTTTACAATTGTATGCCGTCAATATACAAATATGTCCAGTAACAGAATGATTTTGCGTGTTTTTACATCATGAAAAGTTAGTTGAACTTGAGTGGTGAGTATATTTTGTTACTTCCGGCCTAGATGACAATAGAAAACATATTTTCAGATACAGGAATATAATTCTACTTTGACAATATGCACCTCCCGAATTCCGGAATTTTTATGTTCAATCCGAAATATTTTGTATTTTACCAATTAGTCTCGTAAACGTTTGCACAACATACTAAATAATGCATTTGGTAGAAGGTACTTTTTCGACACTGAAGAAACAAAATAAGGTGTGCTTGCTAATACTTCTAGTTAAATGACAATTGCTCTAAGGATTGCGACATTAGTGTGAGTACAGACCAGCACGAGCATGTCATTGCAATCACAATAAGAATATTTGTTACGTGATAAACTCGTTCTTCATTGAGTGGGCCTCCCTCGAATTCGTCTTGTTAAAGCATTAATCAATATTTTACGAACGAACGTAACGTTCCCTAACTTCCTGTATCTGGACTAATTTCCCGTAACGGGACCAGTTATTGTTGCAGAGTGTTTGAAATCAGAACTTTTTTTCTTAATTTATTTATCGAATATATAGTGTTTAATATGATAATTTACCATTTAAAAGAGTTTCACAGTGTAAATCCAATTTCTAGAATGTAAAATTGATAAAAAGAATACAAACAAAAGCAAATTATGGACCTAATCAATATAATAAAGTATGTTTGTCATGCACCAGTGTCGGTGTTTTTACACTTTGCTCTCAAAACAATACAATGAGAGAGAGAGGGGGGGGTCCGTAGTTGTTAAACACGATCAAAGTCCTGGTGGGGGCTCGGGGGGAAAACCCCCATGGTATAATGGGTCACACATTTTAATAATCGTGTGTTTAACTGTTTTGAGAGAGAGATGGAGAAAAGAAATGGGTAGAGGAAGAGAGCAATGGGGAGAACAGAGGGGGGGAGAGATTGATGGGAATTAGAAAGATGGAGAGAGAGAAAGAGAAGGGTAGAGGGAGAGACCAATGGGGATAAGACAATTGGGGAGAGGGAGGGGAAAGAGATTAGAAAAGGGAGAGATGGGGAGAAGAGGGAGATATGAGTAGAGGGAGGCAGGAAAAATAAGAGAGATTGGTAGACGGAGAGAACGAAGGCTGAATGAAGGGGAAGGGAGAGGAAGAGAGCGATGGGGAGAAGAGTATGGGTAGAGAGAGACACATCGATGGGGAGAAGAGAGATGGGGAAAGGATGATGGGGATAAGATAAGAGTTAGGAAAAGGAAAACAGCGATATGGATAAGATGTGGGGAAAGGGAGGGGAAGAGAGATTGGTAGAGGAGAGATGGAAAGAGGGAGAGAGTGATGGGAGAAGAGTTGGGGAGAGGGAGAGAGTAGGAGAATAGGAAGAGAGACAGATGGGGAGAAGGAGGGAGGAGAGAGAGAAACGTGGGAAGAAGGAAGGGAAATAGGTCGTTAGAGAAATGGGTAGAGGGAGAGAGTGATGGAGAGAGAGAGAAACAGTTATTTTATTGCCAGAGGAATAAATGTTTAAACAAAAAGTTAACCTTTTGTAAAAAATGAGGCACACGAGATACATACTGGTATTTGAAAACAAATATCCTTGACAAGGAAAAACAAATGGAGTGATCATACTTCAAATGTAGGGGGCAGATCCAAAGGCGGGGGTGGGGGTTGAGAATTTTTATCATTATGAAATGCAAATGCCAAAGGTGCATGCCTTCAGAGACGAGGGGTCTGGGGCCATTTTGGATTTTTCAAAGGGAGGGGGCAACCCCCCCCCTCTAAATCTGCCAATGAAATCGAAATGCCTATATGTAGGCCTACATGTACATGTAATACATATAAGATCATGAAGTTGTCTAAAAATGAAAGGAATAAGCTTTCCTTTCCGACCAAAAAAGTTTGTTCTCTATTTGCTGTATGGAACTAAATTATCAACTCATTTTTCTGATCCAAACTGATAAAAGAGTATATACTGCTACTTAAAATTGAAACTTACACTGAAAGTTGATGTGATATCCTGGAATTAGTGTAACCCATTGTAAGAGTGAGCGGATGAATGATGTGTAATGAGGCTGATTCTAATACATTGTACTTGTCTGCATCTTACGCGGAGTAATCCACCATGTGTTTGGGGAGTCCAGATTAAAGTGTCGAAGCGAGTGGACGCTTGTTGTTGTTCTCTAAGTAATGGGCCTGGGGCCCATGTCAGCGGTAAATATAAATACCTGTCATTTGGCGACGAGGATGTTCAGATGGTGAACTAACTATCTTGTTCAAAATGGAACATACCATATTTTCCGCCATTCGAATATGCGGACAAGGCAGACGCCGGCCCGAAATGGGAGAAGTACCTAGACCGCCTGGAACTATTATTCGTCGGAATGAATATCGAGGACACTGACAGAAAACGTGCCCTATTACTTCACTACGGCGGTGAACGAATCTATGACATCTATATGGCCGAAAAAGCGGATACCGAGCCAACGTTTGATGCGACTAAAGAGGTATTGTCACATTATTTTTCTCCCAGGAAAAACATCCAAATGGAGGTGTATAAATTTAGAATGTACAAACAATCTGCCACACAATCTCTCGATGAATTGTTTTGAACTTCGCAAATTAGCGAAAGATTGTGAGTTTCACAATATTGACAGTGAAATACTTAGTCAAATTATTCAGAGTTGCAAATCTAATCATCTCAGGAGGAGAGCACTTCGTGAAACAAACATGACCCTACAGCATTTACTTGATTTAGGCCGTAATGGAGGCTGCTGAAACACAGGCTACCGTGATGGAATCACAGAGCGAGCGTGTTACTGTAACACAAAGTTTCGACTTCGAGGACACAGTTTAGACCACGTGGCCGAGGCCGTGGTGCTAATCGTGGCAATTATACTAGAATGACTTTCCAAAAAAAAACGTTTTGATGGTGAACAGAAACAGTGTAGAAATTGTGGGGGAGTATATCCTCATGTTGCTAGGTGTCCAGCTAAAGGCAAAAGGTGTTTGTATTGTAAACAGTTTTAATCACACTTTCGTAAAATGTGTCGGAAGAGACAGTCTGATACTACAAGTACAAACACTATTAAGACTCTGCATGAACTCAATGTGCAACCAGTTTTAGACGCTTCATCAAGTGATGATGAGTATTTGTATTCTATCAATTGTAGTAGACCTAATGGCCCTAAGTATGTTTTGAAAGTAAATGGTGTGGAGTGTGATTTCTTGTTAGATACAGGTGCCTCTGTAAATGTGTTTGGATGAGAGTTGTTTTGTTAAGCTCGGAAATGCCAAAAACTTGCAACTAGTCAACAGCCCCCGTCTTGTCCCGTATGGAGGGGGTAAGGAGTTATCGGTCATGGGCAGTTGCTCATTGCGCGTCGAATCTAAGGGTATAGTACAAACGCATGAATTTTATGTTGTTCATGGTAACTACGGAGCGTTACTGGGGTATCCTACATGTCAGTCCTTAGTCTTGTTCAGATTGTCAGTTTTTCTAATTATGAGATAGTGAACAAATACCCCTGACCTATTTCACGGAATTGGTAAGCTTAAGGTAAGACGGTTTACCATTCATATTGACGACACGGTCAAACCTGTCGCGCAAAACGAAATCGCAGGACACCGTTCCATTTGAGACCGAAAACTCGAGGCCGAGAATACAGAAGTTACTTGGCGAAGATATAATTGAGAAGGTTGAGAACCAACCAACTCCCTGGATTTCCCCTATAGTAACCCCGCCGAAGAAATTGGGCGAGATAAGGGTATGCGTAGATATGCGCGAAGCCAACAAGGCAATCGCTCCGCGAACGACATCTAATGCCTACAGTCGAGGAGCTCATATACATGATTTGAATGGAGCTCGTGTATTTAGTAAACTAGACCTTCGCCAAGGTTACCATCAGCTAGAGCTTGATCCAGCTAGTCGATACATTACAACGTTTAACACCCACATGGGTATTTATTGCTACAAGCGACTTAACTTTGGCATCTCTTCTGCCAGTGAAATTTTTCAGGAAGCTATTCGTACTGTTATTCAGGGCATACCTGGTGCTAAGAATGTATCCGACGATATTCTTGTGTTCGGTAACACAAAGGCAGATCATGACCGCGCGCTTGAAGCAGTACTACGTGCTTTACAGGATAACAATCTCAAGTTGAATAAGACCAAGTGTGAATTCAACTGTGACCGCATTACATTTTTTGGACTGGTGTTTAGTAAGGATGGCATTTCGCCTGATCCTGATAAGGTAGCGGCGATCCGTGAAGCCCCGAATCCGTCTAATGTTCGAGAACTTAGGAGTTTTCTAGGCATGACGTCATACTGTGCTAGGTTTATAAAAGATTATGCAACTGTGAGTGAGCCACTTAGGCGATTGACACGTTCTGACACAGATTGGATCTGGTCAGCAGAGCAGGAGAAATTCTTTTCAGTCACTCAAGTCTTTATTATCTAGTGATACTATTGTTGCTTATTTTGACCCAGGTAAGGATACTGAGGTAATTGTTGATGCGAGTCCTGTTGGCGTCGGTGCCATATTAGTTCAGGAGAATCATGTAGTTGCATACGCAAGCAGGTCATTATCCGATGTTGAGTCTCGGTACAGTCAAACCGAACGTGAGGCCCTTAGCATTGTATGGGCTTGTGAGCATTTTTGATGTTTATTTACGCGGAGCTCATCACTTTAAACCGTTTTCTACTGACCACAAGCCACTTGAGACCATTTGGCAGCGTTCAAAACCGCCATTACGTATAGAGCGTTGGGTTTGAGACTTCAACCATATAAGATGTCTATTCGCTACAAACCAGGGAAAGATAACCCTGCAGATTATATGTCGAGACATCCGATGCATAGCACGACCAAGAATCATGTAACTGATTTAGCCGAACAATACATTCATTTTGTAACCTCAGAAGCGGTTCCGCAAGCTATGTCACTTGATTGGGTTAAGTTGATGACACGTACTGACAAAACTTTGTCAAAAGCGATAGAATACGTACGTATCGGTAGTTGGCAAGATATGAAACATCTTGATGATCCTTATGTAGATATACTTGAGCTACAGTCGCTCAGGAGTATGCACGATGAACTAGTTGTTTATTCAGACAGTATTCTTTTGCGAGATGGTCGAATCGTTCTTCCGAGAGCATTGCGAGAACAAGCCGTAAATATCGCACACGAAGGTCACCCAGGGTATAAGTTGTACTAAATCTTTTTTACGAGCTAAGGTCTGGTTCCCAGGTCTTAACGATTTGGTTGAGAATATGCTTAAGTCATGTTTAGCTTGTCAAAGTGTAACAGATAAACAGAACCGGTTTGAACCCTTTAAGATGTCTGATATGCCTGCTGGTACTTGGGAAAACCTAAGTGCTGATTTTTGTGGACCTCTCCCTAGTGGAGACTATTCTATTTGTACTGACAGATGAGTACTCAAGATATCCTGTAGTAGAGATATTAAAGTCGGTTTCTGCTAACGTGGTGATTCCAGTGTTAGATAAGATACTCGCATGCTTTGGCATTCCGAAGGTTATATTAAGTCTGATAATGGTAGTCCATTTAATAGCTAATCAGTTTAGGCAATATGCAGAAAATATGGGTTTTCAGCATCGACGTGTGAACACCGAGATGGCCTATAGAGCAATTCTCAGGCAGAATCATTCAACAAACCGATGATGAAAGCTGTGCGTGCCGCACATATACAAAGGAAAAACTGGAGACAGGAATTATTTAGATTTCTTCGACAGTATAGAAGTACACCCCATACTTCTACTGGTTTTGATCCATTCACACTTATGTTTCAACGGGGAAGTCGTCAAAACTCCCGCAAGTAAATGTGACAAATTCAAATTTGTATAGTGAGTGTGCTCAGTGGGAACGATGAGATAGCTAAACGGAAGATGAAAGGAAATGTGTATTCCGAGAATATCTCCAATAACATTGTGCCAGGTGACATTGTGCTTCTTAGAAATGAACAAAAGAAAAACAAATTGGATTCAGTTTATGACCCAGTACCTCGTAAAGTTGTATCTACAAAGGGTACAATGATTACCGCATCTTCAGTGAATTCCGATCACCTGGTTACACCCCGGAACTCATCGTTTTTCAAAGAAAGTTCCTAATCATTTTCAACCTGAGAGTACAATGAGTGATATTATTCCTGAGAGGATGAGGAAGTAATTCCGAGGTCCAAAGACTATATCTGATAATGGGACACCTGTTAAAGTACCCAGTTGAAAATCGTTCAAGCAATCTGAAAGTGGCAAATAAACAAGTCAACAATAACTATGGAGTTATTACTAGGTCTGGAAGGGTGGTACGAAAGCCCTCTGCTTTGAAGGACTATGTGTAACAATAATACATATAAATAACAAACTGACAATTTCACATGTTGAACAGTTTTAAGTTTTTCTTCTTTGTGGACAGTTTAATTTTCTGATGATTATTGTTGATTTATATTTCAATTAGACAAATTGTTTATGTCTTACTAGTTGTAAGAATCCTGTAAAAAGTCTAAGGAAAGGAGGGATGTGATATCCTGGAATTAGTGTAACCCATTGTAAGAGTGAGCGGATGAATGATGTGTAATGAGGCTGATTCTAATACATTGTACTTGTCTGCATCTTACGCGGAGTAATCCACCATGTGTTTGGGGAGTCCAGATTAAAGTGTCGAAGCGAGTGGATGCTTGTTGTTGTTCTCTAAGTAATGGGCCTGGGGCCCATGTCAGCGGTAAATATAAATACCTGTCAGTTGATATAAACATCTTGTTGTAATTTTCCGGGTGGTTGTAAATACAAAATTTTCAGCGTGACAATTTTTATCATGTTGAAATATTTGTATTTCTTTCATGACCGTTATTTTTTTTTTTTCAATTAATAATTGATTTTTGTATTCACTACCGCTCGGTAAATTAAAAAAAAAAAAAAAAAAAGAATCCAACATGAACATGAGTATTGAACACCTGCACAATTGAGGAAATAGGCTCTCAGAACCTTATTATTATTTTTTTGGTCCCCACACCTAAAAAGAATACTGTTTGTGTCGAAAAAAATAGCCATATTTGGTAAATCGGGTATCAGATTGCATTATACAATTAATATTACATATTCTGTTCAATTCTTACCTTATTGTTTACTTGTATTTATAATGAAACTGACAATTATCACTTTATAGAAACTAAAACTATATTTAGCCTTACTTGTTTTTTCAAAATGCTACATGTACATCCTTGTGGGAACCCTTTCTGTCATTTAAATCCCTCTGAATTGTATTGTATAGTTACATTAGAGACAACGGCATAAGTTCTTTTGAGGCATCTAACGGGATTTTATTGAATTTGTAATAAAATTGGCTAAGAACATTATGTAACTCTGAATACAATGAATGGTCCCTTTTTCTCAAATTGTTTAGTTACGTTCGTTCATAATATATTGATAATGCTCTATTTACAGTAGCGGTCCATGGAAATAATGAAAACAATAATGATTTGCCGAAAGCACCAGAAAAAGCACCGAAAACACCAATATAAATTATACAAACAACTTAATTATTAAATATATTTATATCTGGCTCCTGAATATATAGTTATACATAATTTTGATGCATTTCAAAGAAGTTATTATAATATTATTTCCCATACACAAGTTACACGTGTGAGCTCCGGTATTACATCCTAATTGACATATAGATGCGTATTCGACTCGAATTATGTAAATCCATTTAAAGTTTTGCATGTTTATTAAAAAATACAGCAAGCCTTTGTGTTAATATACCAGTATACATCTAACACAAGTTGAATACAAAATGTATGAAGTCAAACTAGAGTTCATCGGCATGACTTTTGTTCAAATGCATTCAATTTCTTTAAATCTTTACATACATGTAAGGGATCCAAATATCAATATCTATTATATATAAGTTTGTTGGATTTATATTGGTGTTTTGGTGCTTTTTCTGGTGTTTGTGGTAATTTCTTGTTGTTTTCGGTATTTCCATAGACCCCTAAATTATTTAGAAATAGAATTAGAATTTAGAGTTCCAGTATTTTTGCATTCATTATAAACGAGAAAACTAAAAGCCCATATAAGTAGTTTGACATAAGAAATACCTATGGAGAAGACGACAGCATGGACAGTAAGCAATGGAAATCATGTGTTTTCAGTGGCAGATCCAGGATTTTGGAAAAGGGGGGGGCGGTCATGAAAAGAAAAAGAAGCAATAATAATGATAATAAATACATGATTATTTGCGGAGCATTTCATTAGAGTTTCAAAGTGAATATTTTTATGACATCTTTACTAGTGTTGCTTTGTCTGAGGTCCTTGTGCAATGCCTTGTCTAATGTATGTGGGGGTCATTGGCAGCCGCACATGACTTAGTAAGATTTCGTTTATTTTGCCTCATAAAATCAGTAAGTATGATCAACAGAACTACCCTCACACAATATGCTTAGCAGTGGCGTATTCAACCCAATGCATTACTAAATTACAACTGGGCAGAATTCAGATGTATTTTTATCCTTTAATTTCTTTACTTCACATAAAATCATTACCCATATGTCCTTGGTTACATACTCTGCTCTCTCTTCTGCAATATATACTAATTTACAAGCTACTTTAACTCTGAATGTTGAACAAATCGTCGCCATTTCCAGTTGCAGGGGCAGATCCAGGATTTTTTGAAAGGGGATTGAGTATTAACTTCTACAATAGCAGAAAATTACGTATCGATAGTAATGCACAAAACCGTGCATGCGATCGGGAACAGTGAGTCTACAGGACTGGATATTTTGTTCTCAAATATTGATGCAGTGGCATAGGAAGCAAATCGAGAGTGGAGGGGGCCAATTTTTTTTGAATGAAAATGCTTTTCCCAGTAACAAAAAAAAAATGTTTCCATATGAAAAGTTTTGGAAATTTGTTTTTAAGTTTCCGACCTTTTATAGAAAAATTAAAGGTTTCACACTTATTTGATTAACTTTAGGGGCTTGCTCTGCCTGGTCACTACACATAATTTTTAGTGTTTGATTAATTGTTAGGCAATATTTCATTAGGGGGGGGGTCATGTTTTACGCATAAAAATACAAATAATACGCCTAGTAAATCACATTGATTACCCTTCTCAAAAGAAGTTTCGAGGAACATAATGTTAACTAAAATCGGGGCAGAGCTCCTGGGGCTCGTTTTACAAAAAGTGTTACGACCTAAATCCTAAGTCTTAGTCCTAATTGTATCCCCCTCCTCCCTAGATTTCGAGTTGGAGGAAGAATATAATTTATAATTGTTTTCACCAAGCGTAGCGAGGTGCAAAAATGTTGTTGGTAGGTAAAATATGTAGATTTAAAATTTATGCTTTAGATTTATTATAGTAAATCCTTATTACCCTTCTCAAAAGAAGTGTTTCGAGGAACATAATTTAAAATCGGGGCAGAGCTTTGGCTGAAACAAAAAGTTAAGACCTAAATCCTAAGTCTTAGTCCTAATTGTATCCCCCTCCTCCCTAGATTTCGAGTTGGAGGAAGAATATAATTTATAATTGTTTTCACCAAGCGTAGCGAGGTGCAAAAATGTTGGTAGGTATAATTTAAAATTTATGTAGATTTATTATTAACCTTATTATGCTTTAAAATCTTTTGGTGAAAAGGCGCCCAGGCCCCCCCCCCCCCCCCCCCCCCCCCCCCCCCCCCCCTCTAAATCTGCCACTGGTTTTGTTTGGGCTATATCGTGTGCACAACATTATATGATGTATACAAAATTAGGACCCACTAATGTCAGCGACAACTATCACCGAGTTGAACTTGTTTCATAAATACAAAAAATAACAATGTCTTCAAAAGAAACCTACTAGTACATGGATAGATACAATGTACTGCAACTAATAAGGTTTTTACTATACTAATAAATTTTGACAGAATTTGCTTGATGAATGTTTCGAAGTGATGGGACAGTTTTGCCTGTTGAAATATGGACCGTCGTGGATACAATCTAAGGTCATAAGTAATCCCTTTGGGGATTCTGTCTGGCGGAGGGGAAACATGACAGAATCCCCAAAGGGAATGTGGTCATAATAAAATAAATTGGAATTAATGCACAGTACATGTAAATAAACTCTTTCCCTTATTTTCAACATGTCCACAGCTTCCGTGCATCCTACCATGAGGTCATTGACCTAGCCTATAATTAAACTGATTGGCTTCAGATTGGGCATGTCTGGATCAAACTAATGACTACATGTACACCATCATTTATTGTAACAATTAGCAGTGATGATTTAGTTAACCTTGTTAAAAGTTATATTTATTAAGTGATGGACAGATTAATTTAAATTATGCTGCCCACTTGAAACTGACCGTTACCGCCAATCAATAAGCATGTGCTATCAAATTGCAAAATCTCATTGGTGGATCACTATACACATCTTTGTGAGAAACTTCAGATTGACTCTTTGATAAAAAATTATTAAGAGTCAAAATTACCCTTTGATGAAAATGTGTACAATAAAAAGAAATTTCTTGTAACATCCTTGAAATGACGATATCATAAAACTCAACTTAATATTTTTCAGATGAGGCTGTATTTCAAGATTTGAAGAGAGAGATTATATTGAGTCAAATACGTATGTATACATTGAGATTTTCTCTGGTATTTCGTACAAAGAAAAATGGCTGAAGCTGACAGTTCTCTTGTAAGCAACATCTCGGTCAAAGATGATAAAATGTTACAATCATGTGACCAGTGTTTAAAAACTGAACGTATACGTCTTGATTCGGTGTCAAGTGAGATCACAAGTTCAGATTCAGATCCGTCCACAACAGAAAATACTTTGACAAGTCTAACTCCGGATCCAGATTTAACACAGACTGATACAAATTATATCGCAGAAGATGACCAAAGTCAGAATTGTAGCTTTGATTCGGAGTCAAGCTGTACCTGTATGGATGAGTCGTCACCACAAAAACGGCGACGTAAATTACCCAACTTTCAAGCAGTAGACTGGTACATGAACAGATGCTTCAGTAACTATTGGAAAAATTACTACTTGACAATGTCCTGGTGTCAGAAACATTTTAACGTCATGAAGAGCATGAGACCATATGTTTCATCTCAATTTTCACCCTACCCGGTCGTTGGGCAGACCTCTTCAAGGGGATCACTTTCTCAAATTTCTCGAGGTAGAGGGTTGATCAGAGGAAGGGGTAGACGAGGTGTGAGCACCTCTGCTGTTTGTGGAAGAGGGAGAGGTAGGGGGAAAGAGATTAATAGTGAAATGGAGCAACAATTACCAAAAGCAGAATCTCTTGCTAGTTGTAATGATGAAAGTGATAATGACAGTGAAATTTATGAGATGGAAATCACAGATGAAATGTTACAGTTCTTTGCTCATTCAGAAAAACATAGAAAAGAAAGGGGTGAGTATCGCTGATGTGAAATGATAACATTAAAATAATAAAGCCAATAATTCAGCTAGTCTAAACACTTACTGTATAGTTGTTTAATTTCACTGGGAGAAAATTTCGCATTTTTCTGAAAGGATATTACATTGTATTCACGGGTATTAAATTTCGTACAAATTCATTTTCAAACCAGAAGTGTAATAGGAGTTAAAGTAAAGATTGTGAAACGTGTATATGATGTCTGGTTATATAAAACCATTTTGATAGGAAATAACGATTTTTTTTTAAAAAAATTTTGATTGTTTACTTTTTTTCTTTCTGATACTTCATAAGTATAAGGTATTATATTCACAGGTATTTAATTTCACGGTATTTTCTTTGACTGCGAATATAGCGAAATTAAATCCCCCGCGAGTAAAAGCAACTGTACAGTAATGTTCACCCCTTGATGTAACATGTACATGTAATTCTTATCCCAAATTTCATTGTAGCCGGACACAACTCACTATTACTGCTGAGGTGTGCTGTGATGGTCATAATGTAAAATAAGAGATGATAGTTGTGTGGTTAGATATTTACCTCACATATATGTAAAATGTTCAGTCATAGGTTTGTTTGTTTATTGTTGTTTAACGTCCCACTCAAGAATATTTCACTCTTATGGAGACGTCACCAAATGCCGGTAAAGGGCTTTAAATTTTTGGCCTATGATTAATGTGCCGACGCCAACTGTGACACGGGACCTCGGTTTTTACTGTCTCATTCAAAGGACAGGAAACCAACCTGCCGCTGGCTTGACTCGAACTCACGACCTCACGGTCAAGAGTCGAGCGCGATACCGACTAAGCCAGGCCGGCTCTCAGTCATAGGTAAATGTATAGAGAATAGATGGTCAGTGTCATAAAATACAGGTTGTATTTGGACGAGGGTTAAGAAAAACAACACTGGTGAGACTTGTCAAGACAGTGTTGTTCTTCTGACCCAAGTTCAAATACAATCTGTATTCTAAGACCTTGACAATCTACCGGTACATGTATTCTGTTTATCCTGTAACGTATTACTGCGACTGAGTAAATTTATACCACAATTGCAATGTATTGAAAACAATATGGCCCACTTTGCCTAAGAATCTTTAACACATATGTATTGTAAGATGCTATATAGTCAACCAGAATTATAAAGGAGTTATTTCCCTTTGATTGCATATTACCTGTAATCTACTTGTACATAAAATAGGAAACTGTATAGCTACATGTAGATTGACCAACATTATGTTATCCAGTGATCAGAATCTTAAAGGAGAAATTTTATCAAGAAATTACTGAGAAAATTGATCATGTATATTGTGAATAGACAAAACTACACATTTTTCCATCCGTATCATCGTGATCATAGTAGTGTAACTTACAGTGTAGGACAACACGAGTTGAATCCATCCGCTTCAACGATCATGTGCAGTCTGATGATATGCATCGAAACATTTGAGTGGTTTTGTATTTATCACATGCCACTTATTTATTGATTTATTTATTATTTCATCTATTTATTTATTTTTTATTTATTTATTTATTTATTTATTTATTTGTTTATTTGTGTACACAAATTTTAAAATTAATTCTACTTTTAAAGACGCCATGAAATATTTCGAATAACTTGAATCCCATTTAGAAAAGTAGCTCCGGCAGAATCTCTGTATCCGACTACAGTTTAATACAGTGTTGCCTATTGCAGGGGCGTATTGAACTATATATTGTAACTGTATGATTACACATGCATGTAATAAGATATATTATTACAATTTTTCCTTTTGTTCTGCATTTTCATTTGTCCAGAGATGGTCACATGTTCTATCATTTAAAATGAATTCACACGGTAAAATGGCCAACTTCTCTAGATCTGACTGCATGGAAAAATGAGACAAACCAGAGGGATTGGTAGACCTTGCCATATCTTCTTCAGTGGCTGATGGTTTGTTAAATTAAAATGTAATAAAATAATTATTGCACTACTCTTGGTTCGATATGATAATTTACGGATCGGCCTCGGTCGATATTGTTTTTGTACTCCATAAATTCTTATATCAAACCAAAAATAGTGCAATAATTGTATAATATTGCATAAATCGCCAGATCATATTATATGTATATGAATATCAGTTTTCTAAGAATGATCGATTTGTATTAATGAAAGCCATGTGAAAACAGGACACTACTTTTAAAAATGACATCAAAATGTCTTATGACAGCATATAAAATTCTTGATTTTTCAGATGCTGACAAGATGGATGGATCGGGCACAGAAGAGAAAAAACTGATAGACATAGAAAATGGTAAAATCAATATTTTTGTGATTTTTGTTCCATACATGTATATAGTGAAAAAATTTCTTATGAATGTAACTTTACAAACATCAGTCAAACATGCTGTGATATCAAGTGGAGATTTTGACTTTCCAATGGTGGTGTTACTTGGTATACATGTACATCCATCTTGTCTTTTCACTTGATAACAGTATTTCAGCTAGTTATAATAATAATAATGAAAATGATGATAATAAAAATGATGTACACTGGTTTATACAGTTTATCTGTAGCCCCCAAACAACAGAATTATTTGACTATTAATTAGTTCCATTAGAAGCCCACCCCTTTTCCCTGATTTCTGTAGTGCCCTGGGCTCTTAATGGGTCAAATATGGTACCTGTAAATTGTAGCCCCTGGTTATTTGTCACCCTCTTAGGACAGAAAACATGTTAACCCTGTCTTAAATTTGCCCTAAATCATCACAGCCTCATGGAGGTTATGTATGTCTGTACTTCATCTATTTAGCTTAAAAATTCCGCTTTCATTTAAGATTCTCTTCTCACCCAAGGGCGAAAATGGTGAAAATTAAATGGGACTGAAAATGTCCAGGGTACGGCACAGTAAAACTTCATAATTTACTCAAGCCTGAGAATATTTTCAACTTGGCCTGCTCAGCCAATCAGATTTCAGGATTAGCCAAAGTAGAGTAAAATTTTTTGGACTTGAAAAAGTCTTCAGTTTTATGGTGCCAGGCCCCGGTATACAGTAGGTTTCTACATAGAGTGGTGTATATATAACATGTTATTTTTCATTCCAGTCAAGGGTAATCAAAAAGTCCCAACATGCAAAGCTCCGACGGAGAGACCCGGAATGCGTCGTACTGCAGAAATGATTCAACTTTATGGAAAGGGAGCAGCAATGATTCATGGGATGGAAACTGCCCTTCAGATGACCTTTGATCGGAACATGGACATTAAACAGCCCAAATACTGGCCTAACATGCCGCTAAAAATAACATTCCAATGATGGATTACACGAAATTCCTGAAAATAAATCTTTTCCATGAAAAAAAAAATAGACACAACTTTGTAATAGATTTTGTAGAACCTTAACTCTGTATGATTATGACATATTTTTGTCATGAAGTACAAAAACTATTCCTAGGAAAATGAAGATTGATATGTCTTGGAAATGTTGTATACTGATGAAGCATAAATCTGATCAAAACCCTGATTACATGTAATGGGACTAATTCATGTACCATGTTATACCCGATAACGTTTGTGTGGTACTAGTATCGCCAATGGTGTTGGAATGTAACTCAACGTAATCTTCCTGCTGTAATGACGTTACCGCAGGATATCGTCTGCTAGCGTCATTCCATCACTAATAGAAACAATAGTCTCGCACTAATGTTATTGGGTATCACGTGGTACATGAATTAGTCCCAATGACTTCTAGGTCAACCAGGAAATATATTCAATTCTTTTTGGAAATTATTCTAAAAATTTATGATTATAAATTTCAAACTATTTCTGATAGAACAGATGATAACCGGAAACACAGTTAGAAGTATATTTTAATATTTTCAATTCTTTTTGGAAATTATTCTAAAAATTTATGATTATAAATTTCAAACTATTTGTGATAGATTAGATGATAACCGGAAACACAGTTAGAAATATATTTTATCTTTTAGAGAAAAAAAAACTTTTGAGTTAATCAATTTGATGTTCTGCACAGATGTTATATTATGAACAGATGTTGCATTTGTTCATATTTACTGGCGACACATTAGATTATTTATATGAACTAGTATAACATTTGAACAATATTCATAAATTGGCGTTACATTCAAATTGTACTTTACATGAACCTGTGTTGTATAACATTATTTTTATGAACTGCTGTAACATTTAAAGAATTTTCATATAAACTGATTTGATATTACAATATTCATTTGAACTGATGTTGCATTTGAATAAAGTAAATATGAATTGATATTACAATTAATCAATGCTTACATCCCAATTTTTTTATGAACTTTTGTTACATTGAAACAGTGGTCATATATCTAGTGTTCCATTTAAACAATGCTCATACGAATTGAGTGTTCCATTTATACAATGCTCATATGAACTAAGTGTTCCATTTAAACAATGGTCATATGAACTATTGTTACATTTAAACAATGGTCGTATGAACTAAGTGTTACATTTAAACAATGGTCATATGAACCAAGTGTTACATTTATACAATGCTCATATGAACTAAGTGTTACATTTAAACTATGCTCATATGAACTATTGTTACATTTATACAATGGTCGTATGAACTAAGTGTTACATTTAAACAATGCTCATATGAATTGAGTGTTACATTTAAACAATGCTCATATGAATTGAGTGTTCCATTTATACAATGCTCATATGAACTAAGTGTTACATTTAAACAATGATCATATGAACTAAGTGTTACATTTAAACAATGGTCATATGAACTAAGTGTTACATTTAAACAATGGTCGTATGAACTAAGTGTTACATTTAAACAATGCTCATATGAATTGAGTGTTCCATTTAAACAATGCTCATATGAACTATTGTTACATTTAAACAATGGTCATATGAACTAAGTGTTACATTTAAACAATGGTCATATGTACTAAGTGTTACATTTAAACAATGGTCATATGAACTAAGTGTTACATTTAAACAATGGTCATATGAAATTATGAGGTACAGATAAGATGTGTCATAATGAAACCATCAGATACAAATAAGATGTGTCATATAGAAACCATGGGGTACAGATAACGTGTCGTATATATAAAACATGAAGTGCAGATAAGATGTGTTATATACAAACCATGAAGTACAGATAAGATGTATCATATAGAAACCACAAAATACAGTTAACATGTGTCATATAGAAAACATGAAGCACAGATAACATGTGTCATATAGAAAACACGAGGTAAAGATAATATGTGTCATATAGAAACCATGAAGTACAGGTAACATGCGTCATATAGAAACCATGAAGTACAGATAACTTGTGTCATGAAAAACATGAAGCACAGATAACGTGTCATAAAAATCATGAGGTACAGTTAAGATGTGTTATATAGAAACCATGAGGTACAGATAACATGTCATATAGACATCACGAAGTACAGATAACATGTGTCATATAGAAAACATGAAGCACAGATAACATGTGTCATATAGAATCCATGAAGTACAGATTAGATGTATCATACAGAAACATGAGGTACAGGTAACATGTGTCATATATAAATCATGAAGCACAGATAACATGTGTCATATATAAATCATGAAGCACAGATAACATGTGTCATATATAAATCATGAAGCACAGATAACATGTGTCATATATAAATCATGAAGCACAGATAACATGTGTCATATATAAATCATGAAGCACAGATAACATGTGTCATATAGAAACCATGAGGTACAGTTAAGATGTGTTACCTACAAACCATGAAGTACAGATATGATGTGTCATATAGAAATATTATAAGGTACAGATAAGAAGTGTCATTTAGAAATCATGAAGTACAGATAACGTGTCTTATAGAAACCATAAGGAACATAAGATGTGTCATAGAATTCATGAGGCACAGATAAGATATGTCCTATACATATCTGCACAGGTTTTGAATAGTATATATAGGGATCTCATATAATATAGGCATTGGATCGTTGGCGATAGATCTTTTTTAACAAGTGTGTCTAAATTGATGATATTACTTTTAAAACAATGAAATGAACAATATTTTATCATTTAACAAAAAAAAAAAAAAAACAATTATGAAAGAAAAAAATGAAAAATAAAATTTTATAGGACCCCAAAGAGAACCTATGAAGATCTATTCAGCCTCGCGTGTAAGCCTGTTCGAAAGTGCGCGTATAAATTACTCTGTAAATCGAATGTTTTTAGATATTACTCATATTAGAACCATTTGCCCTTGTTCTTTGTATAGAGACAATGTTTCTGTGTAAATAGGTATAGATCAACTGATGCAGTCTTATTGACAGAAACAATCGTCTTAAGCATTTGTTTTGGCCTCTTTTGTAAAACTATAACCTTGGTATTGTTAATAATATGTATAACCTTTGTAACTTAAATTATTTAGGCGCATTCATTTTAAATGCACGTGCAAATGAAGGCGACGAATTGTTTGCCAATATCTAGGTGAATTGAATGTGAAGTTGAAAGTATCCAATCACTAATGTCGTCTCAATGCTGGAAGGAGATTTGTGTATCAATTCAAATAGGCGATGATGAAAAATATTAAGTGGTTCAGTGGTCAGTTCATCACACTCTCAGGTTCAGGTATCAACTTCGCTGAAGCCTATGCAGTTTTTGTACTAGTATGAAAGTTGTTCGGTTTAATTGTGGAGTTTCGTTTTGTTTTCTCAAGAACATTGTAACTTTGTCCCCGCCCTCCCGTCTTTTAACAACCGGCAGTCACCATGCAACTGAAAATATTAGTGTGGAGTGAGAGAGTGAGCTTTCTGTGATTATATATGCCATCTGTTGATAAACATAAGAATGCACGTCAAAAAGGTGTATTGACTCTGCATTTTAAAGGGTGCATCTCTAAATCAATGCCCAAGAACCGCTACTGTAGATAATCAGTCTGAAATTTCAGATCAGATAAAAAAAAATTATCTTTTGTTTGTTCCCAGATGCAATTGTTTACATTGTCAGTTAAATATCTCCTTTATCATAAGTTCTGTTGTTTGCTGTCTTTGGCAATAAATAACAAACACTACGTCTCTTTCAATACTAAGTCAAAATATCAAAATCCCGTTTAAATACAAAAAAACAACGCGGATACACAGCCCAGGTGTATTGAAATATACGATGTAAACAAGCGAATGATCCGATATTTTGTACATGACTTAATTTATCAGATCATTTAAAAACACGAATTCATTGACAGCTTTTAAAATAAATATGTAAATCTTAACTCCAACAGCACAAACTGGTCTTTCCTTATCTTTAAGGTCAATACAATTGTCGTGTTCAAAGTTCCTCTATTCATTTCTACGCCGAGTTAAAATCATATTTGAACATATAGATCTATCCTACCAAGTAAAGTAATAAAATTCAAATAGAAATCGACAAATCGTATTTAATGCAGACTGGAGTTTAATATTCTGATAAAAGTAATCGAGTATACGTCTTGGTTACGTACGAATGTAATTTTCAGTTCAAAGAAATAAGCCGCTGTCCATGGCATGCCAATATAGGCTACTATACTACAGTATTCTGAAGTATGTGTTGCTGGGATTCAAGCATTGGCGGATCTAGCATTGTGGTGGGTGGAAGAGCACATTCAATACTTTCAAAATCAATGATATGAAAGTAATCTATAGTCAAATTTTTTTATTTATTTCATTGGTGTAAATTTAGCGCGTGTAGAATTTAGCGAAACTGTAGGCTTTGGAATAGCTATTTCTGGAAATTCTTATCTTGGTTTGCGTCATAGATGAGGAAATTGCTTTGATAAAATCCATATCTATTTATTTATCTATCTGTTTTTCTAGCTATCAGTTAGCAACTTTAGATATTTTGAATTATCAATGTTGTATCCATATTTGATTCTGTGTGAAACTCTTTCCAAAGCAACATGAAATATTCTGTATATAGGCAATTTCCATATTAAACGAGTCGAAGAATTAATGTCTGTATCCGGTGTTGAAAATTGGTGATTCGGGACCAGAATATTTGACTATATGTAAATTAAATTAAATATCATGACAATAATTTCCATTTTCATTTTATCAACAAGAGTCTGTTTATTTGCTCACTGAAGCGTGGATGTATCTCTGAAAATCGACTGGAGTATATGTCACTTTGAAAGCATTTTTATTTCAAAATTTCCTGAGTGGCAAATAAATGCGAAACTGAGCGAATCATACGTGTTGTAACGTGAAACCTTGGAAAATTTTAGCACCTACATAATACGATATATTTATACAAATTCGCAACTGAGTATATGATATATAAATCATTTACGGTAGTCTAGAGAGTTCGACTTGCAAACAGAAGGTCCCGGATTCGATTCCCCGATGCAGTCATACAATGACGGAAGCGTTCGGCATAAGAAGTCGCAGGTCTTTTGAATAAGTCTTAAAACCGAGGTCCCGTGTCACGGCAGCCGTAGCACTTAAAATAATCCTCACTGCATTTGGTCTCAGTTCCATAGCACTAGTCAAAATTTGTAGCACTTCAACTAAAACTGGTGACATCTCTATATAAGTGAAAGGTATACAAAGCCACGATCGCATACACGTGAGCAATTTTACGCGTGTTCAACGTACATGCATTGAATAGCAACTTGTACTGACATTCCGCATCTTCATGTAGAATTTCGCGGTTTTTTTTTATTGTTTGTTGTTGTTTTTCTTTTTTATCTAATATTTTGCGAAAGTTTCACGATATTTCCCCCACCACATTTTTTTTTCACTTACGGCTATGTCCATAAACGAAACGGTTTTCACGGTCGAAATACTGAATTATACATGTACCTTCCATACAGGAAATTAAACAATAATTATAACTTGACAAGCAACTCGTTACGGACGACAAAATTATACAATAAAATGTGCTTAGGCCAACACAGTAACAACTATGTCTTTCTTTAATACTGAAAAATATAACTTTGTTTCTCGCTTCTCAGACGTACGAATAAAGGAATTCATTGTACATAGACGAATTCAGGTAGAATTCAAAATTGAAAGGTTATATTTATTTTAAACACGCATACCTTTTGACTTATAATCTGTCGCTATTGATTACCGATATAATACATAGGTAGGCAAATGCCGCTATATCTCTGTTACGTTTAAAGTTCGGTACATTTAAAGGGCTTTATTTGTTCAGTTGAAAATTATCTATCAACCAAAATTTCCGAATATTTTAAAGTTCCTTAAATCAAATCAAGATGCCGAAAACAAGTTTATGTGTTGTCATGAGGACAAACGTTCCAAACAAATTGATAACCAAGGACTTTTGTTGCAGACTAACCCGACATCTATGTGAAAATTATGGAACGGATGAAAAGGTAAGTGAAATTGTCCCGTAACAGGTTAAAAAATATCAAATTGTGTGTCTATTGGACTACAAAAGGTATGACAAAGATAGCGGAGAAATGTGTATTGTTTGGTCCACGTTAGGTTCCAGTAGGTGGATAATGTGTAGGTCTCGGACCCCCTTTTCAAGTTTTTTTTTCTGACTTGAGTAGTATTTTGTAAAAAAAATAATAATAAACAAATTCAACGCGTATTGGAGATGAAATCCATTTGTTCTCCCGTAAAAAGAAAATCTGCAAATATGTTGCTCCTCGACTTTTGTTAAAAATCTTTGATTCATAATTGTGAATTTTTTTCATAAATATTTCAAGTATAGACTTCAAGCTGGTTTGTAGGTGAAATATCATAAATTAATACCGTTGCTACGGAATCAGAACGATGTACTTAATATCTCAACATGTCATAATAATAATACATACATACACAGATTTATCCGGCAGCCGGAAGAATTTGATGTCGGTTTCTACCGCAGGTCATGTTCATGGTGATGCCCGGTCAGTACTAGTGCTGTGTTAGAATGTTTTTCGCCACTCATAACAATGTCCCGTCTACTAGTCTATAGTGGCGGTCAGTTTTTGATGGCGGAGTAGAGAACCTGATTACAATGTTCTCGGGAATAGACGATTGGCCTTCTGCATGCACAGTAGGCTAATTGGAACATCTGACATTTCCAATTCCTGTACTGCAAGTAAACTGGCAAACTTTCTCAAAATATCGCAAGATTCATACCTTGCGGTTTGACCATGCACTGATAAGAGGTGCCAGTGAGACCTCGTGGTTTACAGTACGAAGTTCTACAGAAACCACTTGACCGTGGAAGTATTTGGAAAGTCTCAGAAGACGGTCTTGACCTGCATAAAATCAATGTATGTCATTTTTGTTTTAAATTTTTTTATTTCTATGGGGCACCGTTTTGGTATTCATTCACAATTTTCTAATATCAAAAATTCATTTTGATATGAAAAAAATCGAATTCTCTTATTTATTTTATTTTTTATCAAAAATCGTATTTTTGATGTCAGAAATTCGATGTTTTGATATCAGGAAATAGAGGTATTTTTTATTTCAGAAATTCGATTTTTCGAGCATTCGTTTTTGGCCATTTTTAAATTATAACTTTGGTGTTTTGTATGATATCTATATACATGAATAATCACGTTTTCACTTATTTATATAACGTATGGTAAATCAGAAAGCAAAACTGTGATAAAACTAAACAAAATCTAACTTGGTTTTCTTTGGTTTCCATTGAGAATCTCATAAAAAGTTGTATACATATGTCAAGTAAGGTCTAGATACCGGTATATAGATCTAGGCTACCTCTCAAACGTTTTGTTACGCGGTATGGTGTATCTTGACTATTGTTTCAATGCTAGGTTTATTAAACAATGAACAAAGTGTTAATTTTAGTAACATTTAAATATGCGCAATGTAATAAATAACAGCACAATGTAAAATATTGAAATTTAAAGTCCAATTTAGACAATGCCTACAGTCATTGGACCTAAATATTCACCACTTATGTTATTTTCTTCTTTGTTTTATATAAAACCAACAATATTTAAATGCTGTGTTTGTAGGCTGTTGCCTGTGTTTGTAGGTTTTTGTCTGTGTTTGTATGTCACTGATAACTGTGTTTGTAGGTTGTTGCCTGTGTTTGTATGTTGCAGATAACTGTGTTTGTAGGTTGTTGCCTGTGTTTGTATGTTGCTGATAACTGTGTTTGTAGGTTTTTGCCTGTGTTTGTATGTCACTGATAACTGTGTTTGTATGTTGTTGCCTGTGTTTGTATGTTGCAGATAACTGTGTTTGTAGGTTGTTGCCTGTGTTTGTATGTTGCAGATAACTGAGTTTGTAGGTTGTTGCTTGTGTTTGTATGTTGCAGATAACTGTGTTTGCAGGTTGTTGCCTGTGTTTGTATGTTGCAGATAACTGTGTTTGTAGGTTGTTGCCTGTGTTTATAGGTTGCTGATGACTAGGTTTGTAGGTTGTTGCCTGTGTTTGTATGTTGCTGGTAACTGGGTATGTAGGTTGTTGCCTGTGTCTGTATGTTGCTGATGACTGGGTATGTAGGTTGTTGCCTGTGTTTGTATGTTGCTGATAACTGTGTTTGTAGGTTGTTACCTTTGTTTGGATATTGCTGATAACTGTGTTAGTAGGTTATTGCCTGGGTTTATATGTTGCTAATGATTGGGTATGTAGGTTGTTGCTTGTGTTTGTAGGTTGTTGTCTGTGTTCACAGGTTGCTGATAACTGTGTTTGTAGGTTGTTGACTGGGTTTATATGTTGCTAATGACTGGGTTTGTAGATTGTTAATAGGTTGATTATAGGTTCTTGCCTAGAATTACATGTTGCTAATGACCGAGTATGTAGATTGTTACTTATTTGTATGTTGTAGGTTGTTGCTTGTGTTTGTAGTTTACTGATAACTGTGTTTGTAGGCTGTTGTCTGTGTTTGTATGTTGCTGTTAACTCTTTCTATAAGTTGTTGCCTGGCTTGTATGTTGCTGATGACTGAGTATGTAGGTTGTTGCCAGGATTTATATGTTGTGATAATTTGGTTTGTAGGTTGTTGTCTGGGTTTATATGCTGCTGATAACTGGGTTTGTATGTTCTTGCCTGTGTTTGTAGGTTTCTGATGACTCAGTTTGCAGGTTGTTGATGACTTTGATTGTATGTTGCTGATGACTGGGATTGTAGATTGCTGGTTACTAGTATTTGGTTTGCTGATGACTGGGGTTGTAGAATGCTAATGACTGAGACTGCAAGCTGCTAATGATAAGAAATGTAGGTTGCTGATGACAAGGAATTTTGGTTGAGATGATGAATTACATTACAGGGTAATTGGTTGATTATAGGTTGTTGCCTGGGTTTATATGTTGCTAATGACTGGATATGTAGGTTCTTGCCTTTGTTTGAAGGTTGCTGATAGCTGTGTTTGTAGTCTGTTGCCCATGTTTGTATGTTGCTAATAACTGTGTTTGTAGGTTGTTGCATTGGTTTATATGTTGCTGATAACTGTGTTTGTATGTTGTTGCATGGGTGTATATGTTGCTCATGACTGGTTATGTAGGTTGTTGCCTGTATTTGTATGTTACTGATGACTGTGTATGTTGCTGATAAATGTGTATGTGGGTTGTTTCTTGTATTTGTATGTTTCTGATAACTGCATTTGTAGGTTGTTGCCTGTGTTTGTATTGCTGATAACTGTGTTTGTAGGTTGTTACCTGTGTTCACAGGATGCTGATAGCTGTGTTTGTAGGTTGTTGGCTGGGTTTATATGTTGCTAATGACTGGGTATGTAGATTGTTAATAGGTTGATTATAGATTCTTGCCTGGAATTATATATTGCTAATGACTGAGTATGTAGATTGTTGCATGTTTGTATCTTGTAGGTCGTTGCCTGTGTTTGTAGGTTGCTGATTACTGTGTTTGTTGGTTGTTGCCTGTGTTTGTATGTTGCTGATAACTTTGTTTGTAGGTTGTTGCCTGTCTTGTATGTTGCTGATGACTGAGTATGTAGGTTGTTGCCAGGGTTTATATGTTGTGATAACTTGGTTTGTAGGTTGTTGTCTGTGTTTATATGTTGTGATAACTGGATTTGTAGGTTGTTGCCTGTGCTTTTATGTTGCTGATGACTGGGTTTGTATGTTGTTACCTGTGCTTATATGTTGCTGATGACTCCCTTTGTAGGTTGTTGATGACACTGATTGTATGTTGCTGATGACTGGGATTGTAGATTGCTGGTTACTAGTAGTATTTAGGCTGAAGGTTATTGCCTGTTTTGTAGGCTGCAAATGACTGAATTTGTAGGTTGCTGATGACTGGGATTGTAGGTTTTTTTTGCCTGTGTTTGTAGGCTGCTAATAACTGAGTTTAAGATCGTTGCCTATGTTTGTAGGTTGCTGTTGACTGAAATTGTAGGGTTCTGATTACTAAGATTGTAGGTTGCTGATGAATGGGATTGTAGGTTATTTTTGCCTGTGTTTGTAGGCTGCTGACAACTGGGTTTAAGATTGTTGCCTGTGTATGTAGGTTGCTGATAACTTAGATTGTACGGTTCTAATGGCCAAGATTGTCGGGTTCTGATGACTAGGATTGTAAGTTGCTGATGACTTGGTTTGAAGGCTGCTGATGAGTGTAGGCTCTGATGCTTCTGACACACTTATTTAATGTCTTTTAAGACCCAGTTCAAAAGCAGCAGAAAAACTTTCAAGATTATGTATTGTCCGATTCACATAAGATGGCAGGGTGGGGTAACCTTTTGATTATCAAACGGATGATTCTACTCACTTTTCAGTTATGACAAGCTGCACGGGAAAAACGTTTTATTCTTCGCTGGATACTGTCTTATGTATTGTGACAAGTAGGAACGATTACTCTAGTCAGTGTAATTTTATTGTTATGCTTTATTACCTAAAATTTAGACTCGTCCAGGTCAAGAAAGGGTTCACAAGATTCCACCCCGCCAGGTTATATGGATTTTACTATAGACATGAATGATGATGATGATGATGGTGATGATGTTGATGGTGATGGTGATGATGATGGTGATGATGATGGTAAAATTCAGTGCTCATTTCACCTCACCATCTGAGTCTCTGAGCATGAGAGCTGGATTCACAGAATACACACTTTGTGTTAAGCTTCTTTTGTCCTTAAAGTACTCCAAACCAAATTTGTACATTAATCAGATTGGTATTTTTAGTCTGAAAATGCATTCGTGAAGATGAAATCTGGCTTTGAATCTTGAGAAATATTTATATCATCCATGATCAGCAATACAGATCTAAAGAATTTGTGAATGCATATATGCTTAGGAACCAGGGACAGAGCCCCACTTTTTCACATTCAAGCAAAGAAAAAGTATTCTTATATTATTAGTATATCTGGAATCCAGCAGTAATGCAATCAAATTCACAATTGAGGTACATAAATTAGTTTACATATTTATTGAGAACAACTAATTGATATATTTTAATTTTTATATTTATACAAGTAAAAAGTTTAAAAAAATACTTTATAATAAATTGTGAGAAATTGACGCTTAGTGAAAAAAGAGCCTTTGAACACTGGTCGTGCACGTTCTGGCTAACCTCTGGAAATTTGTCGTGCGTTGTCTCCCCCATGAAAATTCTCAAATGCTTTTACAAGTAAAAAGTTTAAAAAAATACTTTATAATAAATTGTGAGAAATTGACGCTTAGTGAAAAAAGAGCCTTTGAACACTGGTCGTGTGCGTTCTGGCTAACCTCTGGAAATTTTTGTCGTGTGTTGTCTCCCCCATGAAAATTTTCAAATGTTGGCAATATTGACATTGGTCATGTGGTTTATGATAGAAACAAAAAACTTTACATAGACCAGTGAATTGTGTAACCTAAATGCGTAAAATAAAGAGTGAAAATACAGTAATTATATAAATATTCTTAATTTTACATTTTAGAATGTGATTGTTGAGGTTCAAGCAGAATCCCTGATGATGAGAGATGGATCGACATCCCCAATGGTGAACATGAATTTTTATCACAATACAGACAGAATCTGTCAAGATACTAAAAAACGTGAAGCTTCAAAATTGGCCGAGTTTGTAAACGTACAACTTAATGTTGCGACAGAGCGGTAGGTTTCTTATAGCTCTCTCTCTTTCTTTATCTGTCCTACGTTTGGAAAACATCTCTGTATTTTTCCCACATCTCTGTAATAATCTATAATTGTCTATCTATATTTCTTTTTTGATATTGCAATCATATAACTGAAAAATTGTTGATTGTGGCATAAAACACTATTCAAAATTCAAGTCCCTATTCAGGTCTTCATCTTGGTTCATCATATCTAGTGCAGAAAACCTGCATTCTTTCAGCAGTTACCACATTTCTAAAGTTATTCCCCTTTGTTGATTTAGATTTTTGAGGTAATTCACCCAGGTTCACCATATTCAACGAAAACACACTTTTGTGGCAGATGTAGTGCCATGTCCAAAAACTATATCTCCTCTGAACACTTTTTCTAGAGTTATTCCCCTTTGTTTGATTTTATATATTTGGAAGATACCACCAAGAGGGGTAACACTTTGAAAATGACCTGTATTAGTTTGTTTGTCTTTTGGTTTCATGATGATAATACCTCTATTTTAACTTTCATTTGCAAATGATAGCGTAATGTAAGTTTATGAAATTTTCAAAAAAGAATGAACAGAAATGATGTCCTAACCACTAAGATGCCTTGATTCCATGCAAAACAGTATGAAAATATAATCTTTAAAGTTAAAAATCTTATGTTCATTTCAGAAAGTAATAACAAAGAGTAAAATGTTGACCCTACATTTATACAAGTCAAAGCACCAAGTCACTCAACAACCCCTGTAACCGCATTAAGACTCATCCATTTCAAAGAACAGTAAAGTTCATTATCTGAATTAAGGAGTGTATGATTTAGAATCCTAATTTTGAAATAATTTTACATACAATTTATTGATTTGGGTGAGTCTAAATGTGACAGCAGGTGTTGATGAGTTAACTCAGGAATCAGATAATTCCGGAGTCTCCCTGTTTATAAAATATTAGGTACCAAATTAGTTATTTTGTAGTAAATATATATACAGAGAAGTCTATCCCAAGAGACCACCACCACTGCTGTCATAGAAATGTGGTTCTTAAAACTGGTGCCAGTGATGGTGTTTCAAGGTCAAAATAAAAGAGTTGTTTAGACAAACTCTGATCATTCAAACTGTTGATGGTCTCAATTAAAGTGGTCGCTCAAGACAGGTTCATCTGTATTTATATCATGTTTAACTTATTAACCCTTATGATCACATTTAGACTCATCCAGATCATCCACTATCATTATTCAGGTGCCAACAAATTTATATTGAATGTAAGATTATTGAAAGTACAACAAGGAAAAGTAGAAAAGTGTAATAATGTTTTTGGTAAATGCAGCTATTGACCCTTTAATTTATGGTAGATAGGTAATACATTCAACTTTTTATAGAAATGTATTTTGATAATTTTCTTTATTTTGATTTTTCAGGGTACTGGTCTTATTTTTTGACACCAGAAAATGCACTTGACTGTCCAGCTGATATCGGTGTGATCAATTTAGTCTTAACAAATGTGTGAAACACCAATCACTATTAAACATGCTATAACAGAAAAGCAGGTTATTTTTGCTCAAGAAATTTTGTAAAAAAAAAAATATCATCTTCAAATTTAATGATTTCCATTAACCCATTCACCCCTGATCTAAGTCATTGATTTACAGAAGAGTTCATTGCTTTTCAAGCTAGAATAACCCGTCAAACATTAACCCTTTCAACCATAATAGACTGAACTCAAGAAATAGAAAAGAGCATACCATTTATATACATGGGGGTGAAGGGAATGTATTTTTACATGAATTCTAGAGTTATTCCCCTTTATTTGATTTCATATTCTTGCGAGATATCATCCTGTTTTTTTTGTTTTTGTTTTTTTGTTTTTTTTTTTGCATGAATTGAATAGGTAGATACTAAAGTTTCTATCTGGAAACATGTGATTTTATTTCTTGTATTTATTTATTTATTTGAAAAATATTTCATGTTGATTTTATGTACCAATACATGTACTGAGTTTGTTAAGTACTGCTTCCAAAATCAAAGTCAACTTGTGTCTTTGCCTCCAGAATTTTTAGCGCGGAAAATATCAGCAACACCGATCAAACAAATTTTTACATGGTATATATTTGTATGTGCCAAATATGTGAGGACAAATATGAACTCAAGATGGTATAAAATTACATCTGGTTTATGAAATTGTTTTCGTTCATATATTGTTTGCATTTGAAAAAAATAAAAATCATATAGAAAACAATTTTGGTTTGTTTTTTGTAGTTATATCTTCTTATTTCTCTCAAAACACTTTCATCGGATAAGGAAATGAGCTAGTACATAGCAACGACACTAAGGGGATTAGCTGTGTTTTCCAAAAATATTATTTCAATTTTTTCTACTTGTGCTCGATATACAATACAAACAAGAGCTATACACAGGCATACAGTCTTATATTCCTATATATTTTGTGAAAATAAGGTCAGATCCAGTGTGGTATTTATATACAAATAGTAAGGTTGAATTAATCAGTTGCAATTGAAAAAGTGCCAAACCTGGTTTACTCCACCAATTTTCACAAAATATATAGGAATTTTTAACCCTGTGTATATCTCTTTTTTTGTTATTGTATATATCGATCTACATGTATGTAGTAAAAAAAGAGAAAAGAAAATGCAGCTAATGCCCCTTTAAGATTCTCAGACATTTCCATGACTGAGCATTGCACTATCATGAAGTCTCTCCCCTCTGATCAGCACGGGTTGAACCCCGCTTCAGAAGTATAAAAATGGGTCTAAGTTGATTTGATGAGAAAGTTTACCAGTTAATGCGCAATGACTGGTAATCTCTTCCAGTGTACAGTATAATCAGGTTCTCTTCCACCATTGAAAACTGGCCACCATCATGTAACTGAAAAATTGTTGAATGTGGCATAAAACAAGAGGCCAAATGGATCTAAAGGTTCATCTGTGTGAAATAATTCCTACATAATGCCCCTTTTGGAGCCCCTTCTCATTTGCAAACATTATATGGCTTCCCAAGGGGAAAATACCAGTATGTTCTAAAACTTTGGTTAAAACTGAACCGGTAATCATTCAGAAGTTGAAAACTTATGGATATGTATTCTCTATTTATTTAGGTACCTGTGACCTTGACCTTTGATCCTATGACCTTGGAACTTTGTCACAATGATTCTTAGATAATCCCTAACAACTTTATAATACATTTATATCTTTATATACAAAAAGTCAAGTAGTTTTGAGTTATTAAACCATTTGTTTAAAACCATACCAAATTTCATCTGAAGTGCTTGCTAAAGTCTTGTTTATAAACAGATTTTAATTTTAACTGTAATTTTTACAAACATTGACTTTAAAATCATGCATACAAAATTTGAATGACATCTGATCATTGGTTCAAGACACTCAACAACTCTTGTAGGCAAATTTGAACTTGCCCATTTAAAAGAATGGTGAAGTCCATTGTCCTAATTCATGAGAACATGTATATGATTTAGAATTTATTGATTTGAGGGAGTCGAAATGTGACCACAGGTTGATGATTTCACTCAAATGAAGTCAGAGAAGTTCTTGTTTATAAAACTGTAGGAGCCAAATTAGTTATTCTGTAGCCAGTATTTAGCAGTAGCTATATATACAGTGGAACCTATCCTGAGAGACCACCACTGCTGTCATGGAAATGTGGATTCTCAAGACTGGTGTCACAAGGTCAAAATAAAAATATTATTTAGACAAGTGGTTCTATGATATTTCAAGATGGATTTTTATAGAAGTGGTCACTCAAGACAGACTCTTCTGTATTTATATCATGTTTAACTCACTGACCCCTGTGGTCACAGCATTAGACTCATCCAGATCAATAAATAGAATGATCCACTATCATTATTCAGCATTGAACAAGTTAATATTGAAGGTAAGATTATTGTAAAATTTGAATTATAAATTATACACTCCTTAATCATAACAATGGCCTTTACCATTCTTAAAATGGGTGAGTCCAAATGTGGCTACAGGGGTCAATGCTTAAAAATAATCTTTTTACATGTTAATCATCATCATTGTTCTATCGTTATTAGACCAATCCAATCATGATTTGTATTTCACCCAGGTAAAAACACTGACTTGTAGTTCAGAAATGCTGGTTGGAATATCTGTGTCAGGTAGCCTCCATTTCAGTGGCCAATAAAAGTTTCAGTAGCTTCAAGTCAACATGGAGTTCCGATTAAAATGCTAGCCTTAAATGGCACATACATGTATGATGTATACCAGTACATATACACATGTAAATATAAACATGAGACAAATCTGGAAGTTCATATAGATTTCTAGAAGTATAACACAAGATCAAATGTGCCGACTAATGCTGGATCTAAACTTAACAATGTATAATTTATTGTATGGAAACTTCCAATTTTTTTTAAAGAGTTCAACGGTGTCCAGATTTATTTCATGTCCACATTTACGTGGATACCAGTGAGGCCGTTCATCTCTAACCACTGGAGAGTCAAGACCCACTATCTTGAAACAAAGGAGGACTCCACATTTACATGTATATCACATGTTTCATGGGAAATAGATTTTGTAAACACTCTGAAATTCATGACTTTTCTTTTTGTATTTGAATAAATAACCCAGATATTTTGAAATCGAAAGGGGGATTTTACTTTAAAAAAATAGGAGTTTCAAAATTACTAGATCATAACTGTAATAAAGAAATTTGGCATTTTGAAATCACTTGAGTAAAATGGGATTTCTATGTAACAGATTTCAATAATGGGGAGGGGGTGTTAACTGTATATAAACCAGGTAAAAGTCTTCTTTTGTTTCAAGATATGAGTTAAGTCAATTCATGCATTTGTAATAATAAAATAAAGACATATATAAATTTTCATTCATTTTATTCTGTACAATTTAGCACTGAATAAATAATGTTTTCAATAAGTTAGGATTTCTTACAATATTTACATATATACATACACAAACATGCCATTTCTTGTTTAACTAGTTTTGATTTGTGATCAACAATATAAACATGTCTGTTAAGAGTTATCTACTCTTGGAAACAAGAAAAATAGAAAAGAAGAGGAAAAGTCATCAGGATAGAAGAGTTATCTACCCTTTATAAAACAGTTACTACACTAACACACTATTGCACGATTCATAACAAAACAAATATTGTCTATGACTTGAGATAACATAAACAATGTCACTTGTTATAACACATGGTGTAAACAAAAACAAATGCCACTTTCAAAACTTGATTACTCTTGAACAACTGTCACTCACAATCACATTTCACATGTAACATTTACATTGTTTGTTTCACAAATTGGCGAGGGTCTGAATACGAAAGAGTCCAGAACGATCACGCTTGTGGAAACTTTCACTGAATTTCTTGAACTTCTTGATAACAGCTTTCTTATCCATCAGTTGAACTTCCTGAGCTCTGGGTGTAGAAGCTGTGAAGAGTTTCCTCTTGGAGAGAGGATCACTACGCACTGATGAAGGATATCCATGGTTAGGTGTGGATGTAACTACTTTCTCTGCACTCTTTCCTCGGCTACGCTTAAACTTGAACAAATTCTTGAGTGGCTGAGTGTTAACTGGAATCTTGAAAATAGAATCTGGCTTTGATTTTACAGCTGACACAACAGGTGATGACACAACCGAAGATGGCGGAGCACTAGGTTGTTGATATGAAGTTTCGGACTTGTTGTCACTGGCTGTTGATTGGCTAGCTCTAGATGCTGGAAGACTATCGGGAGAGTTGTAAGAATTATAAGGTGCAGCAATACCACTACTTCCTATACTGGTGGGACTATCGGTAAGAATCGAGTCCATCAGTGCATCTGTGTTATTTGGAGCTACCATGCTGCTTCCTGTGTTGTCTGGAGGACTAACATGGCTGCCACTAGAACTAGACTTCCCGGGTAAATCAAGACGTTCTTGTAAAGGTGAGGAATCATCATTATCAGCACTATCATCATCATCATCAGAATTTGGAACACTATGAAAGTCATTCGGAGTACAAACGCTGAGCATATCTGGCATGGATGAACACTTAGCTTCCATTGACGAACTTCCGCTAGACTTGTTGTTGGTGAGTAAGTTAATCCTAGTACTAGTGCGAGGTAGAGTGCTGGCTTTGTACTGAATGTTCTCATCCTCATATAACGAATCAGCTCCTAAGTAAGCATCATGAAGTCCGCTAACTTGTTCAATCACAGATATCGAGTCCGAGAGCACAGAGCAAGGTACTGGAAGCACATGTTCAATTTTCCTGGAGTTACGATCACGTTTAGATGATTTCCTGGAACCACGACTACTGCCACTGCTACTTGATGATGTTCTACCTGAATGTGGTGGCTTGGCAACTATCTCATGTCCCATTTTCTTCATATAAGAATCCTCTAAACATACATCCTCTGAAGTATCATGAATTGACCACGTGTAAATACTGGCTAAGTCCTCTGCACTAGAGCACTGACTACTGGTTTTAGATGATGGGATGTCTTCAATCATGGTGGATGAAGCTCTTGGAATGGAGCTGGACTTGTGTTTGCTGCTGCCACTGCTCTGAGATGACTGAGGTGAGAAGTCTTCAATCATAGTCGACGAAGCTTGTGGGATGGAGTTGCTCCTTCGGCTGCTGGCTGATGAGGAAGAATGGTTACTGGATGAGTAACGAGATCTCCTTTGTCGACGATGATGACTAGGTGATGGTATGGAAGAACTATCTGTGCCTGAATTAGCTCGTGAACGAGTGTTAAAGTTTGTTCTAGAGTCACTACGCAAGTCACCACCAATAGGTGCCACACGGACAGGTGGCAGGTCACTGGCTTCGCATCCTTCAACTTCACGAGTGAAGATTTCCTCTGTTGAACCATTATCACTATACTTCTCTGACTCATTATCATCATCATCATTATTTGAAGACTTGGTCGACATGTCATTGATTTTGCGCTGACGATCAATGGTAAAGTCTGAGTAATACTTTGTACGAGATGCCAACTCCTCCTCGAAATCAATACACGGAACACACTGATTGTCATTGTCAGAAGATGTCTCAGTTGATCTGGGATATCCATCGGAAGAATTAGTACAAGCACTGCTGCTGTTGCTGATATCTGACGATGACAATGGTTCTGTGATATTTGGCACCAACATGCTGGGAATGGACACTAAAGTGTTATCCGGGATCATCATCTGGGGCGATGTCTTGTAATTAGAATTATTGTCTGTGATCATTTTGACACTACCAGAGTTCTCATAGAGACTCTCACTACTGGATGAGCACACTGATCCCTGCATCATCTGTTGAAGTAGGCACTCCTCGTCGGTGATGGACAAAGCCGTAACACGAGTGAGAGATGATGTGGATCTACACATAAATGATGGCGAATTGATGATCTTTGTGGACTCTGCAATAGGAAAGTCGCCACTGTTGATTCCACAGGTCTCCACAAGGGACACGAACTTGGACTTGATTTCCTCGATTTCACACTGGAGAGCTTTCTCTTGGCGTTTGATACTAAGCTGAAAGTTATAAAAGACAACATTAGTATAGAAAATTGTAATTCAGGATACATTTTCACTTAAAATAAATGATGTGTACTTTTTTTGTGACCCATTTTTTAAATTCACTGATAAATCAAAGATCAACTGTAAAACAGTTTTAATGGCATGTGAAACATTCGCAATGTCTCCATTTTAAATGAAGATTTTACAAATTTTCTCCACATAAAATATAATCTGAAAAAATATCATAAAAACTTGAAAACAGTTTTAGTGGCATGTGAAATATTTGGATTGTCAAATTTTACAAATTTTATTTCCACACATACAATCTGAAAAATCATTTTCAAGTGAATTTGGGAAATTTGAGTTATCTCCCTTACTGCTGCATTCTATTGCATTTATATATACAATCATGGCTCATGATGACATTAGCATAGTTATAATAACCAAAATGAACTTAATAACATATTCTGTCAAAGTATCAAGTTATAGAAGTGAAATAACCAAGTTCTGTATTCTTAACGTTTAAGAATGTTAAACCTTTGAATAGTTTATATATAGCTGTCCTATCTAAAGTTTAAAAAAAAAAATGCTAGGCAAAACTGTCATGTAACTGATGCTTACCATATCAGCTTGTAACATGAGGTACATCTCATCGGGAGCTACATCAGACTCCATTCCTGACTCCATCCAATCTGAAAAAATAGAAAAATAAGAAACATTAGATTTTATGTTAACATCCATTTCGTGATTTGATGAGCTCTAAATGACAAGTATCCCTTCCATGGGCAGTCTTCCATAATCACTAGGACTATCAGCCTCTGTAAGTTTTGGTATATAAATGCAGATTTTGCTATGATTTTACACTCACCCATGGCAGAATTGTCACACATTGCTAACTAAAAATCTGAGTTCGAAAAAATACATGTAATGTGTCTATCTTCCTTCAAGAGTGAAACTGATATGTGAAATGTACAAATAAAATCACCCTATATATAGTCTAACAAAAACAGTTAGATGCACATATTCACATTAAATGCAAGTGAAAGTGTTAAATGCTGTCACAACACAGTCTGAGAGACCTCAGGTCCTTATCTTAATAAAAATCCCTTATACAGATGATCACAAATTGATTAATAGACACAAGCCAATAAAGAGATTATACAAACTAATACAGATAAAAGTGAAAGTTTTACCCATGTTGTTTTAGCTGTACTAGTTTCCCCTGCAAGAGTCCAAGCTACAGTACAGTTCAAAAGAGGAGGGATGTTTGTTTTACATTAGAGACATAGATAATGATATGGTGGGAAACTTTATCTTCTCTCTTGGGGAATGGAAATTAATCTATTACCAAAAACATCTTACTATGGTTTAACACTGTAACACTTACAGAAACAAGAAAATGCTGTTGTTTTACCCTAAAGGTACAAACTTTTTCTGTAAGTCACTTTTCTATAACATGTAACACTTGGTTAATTTTTTTTTAATTTCCCCTGTATCTTGGGGACATATAGAATTTAGTTTGGTAGTTTTGAATAGGGACTGATATGTTGTTGACAAGATGTTGCCACCCTTTCGTGTTGGTCCTAAGTAATTTGACATCTGAGGGTTCTTATTCTATTTCGTAGTGTGAAGCAAGTTGTCGTTTTTACGGGTAGTCAAAAGAAAGCCATTTTACCTATCTTACACTTCAATAAAGCAATGTCTTTAGAACCATCCTTCTTATGTAAATAGAATTTGTCTGTTTTTTCAAGGTAGCAGATGGGTTCACACTTTCTCTATTGTACTATACCAACATCCTGCTTACCGGGGTATTAAGGCTTTAAAAGCCTTTTTATATACTCATTGTTTACACTTGAAAACTTTATTTAAATCATTTTTATCACATTTTTACAATAACATTTACAGATGGATGGCAGCTGGAATGACATCACTGCTTGTCTCTCACCTTCATTACATAATGCAAGTTCTGATTCTAAAGATTTTAAAATAAAATTGAAAATCTTAAGCCTCTGATTAAATGGATCAACTGTTTTGTGTGATTTACCATATGTTCATACAGAAATCAAGATTTTAACAAAGTAATGCAGAAATTATCATTCTCTACTATTTCCAAATTCTATCTACTTCTAATTAATATATCTGTTTGGGCATATAATACAGACAGTGTTGAGACACTTGGTACCAGGGTAATAAATACAAGTTACTCTTTCTTTAACCTACCCCCACCCACATGCTGTGCTGGGTAGACTAGAGTTTACTTTAGAAATTAAACCTGTAATTATCTTTAATTAAATCAAAGATCAAAGGTGGGAAAATACTAGTGTGAGAAAATTTCTGAAATATAATTTTACCTTTGTAATGTATATAATAAATATAACGTTTAGCTCTGAATTATTTTACTGAAAAAAAAAGGTTTTCAAGATTTATATTTACATTACCTACATGTAACTGTATTTATTTTTCAGGTGTAAAATACTATAAAACTAAGAGAAGGGAATATTTACCTTGCATCTCTCTCTTTTACACTCCACAAAATAAAAGATGGAGGTTACGAATATGAATATTATAAAGTTATAATTTATGGTATCATGACTTTGACACAAAATTAAAGTTTTAACAGTATCTGGTTAGTGCACTTACTAAGAGTTAAACACCTCACAAAAGTGTGATAAGTGAGCTCAAAACTTGACATTTCACATGTTTGTATGTCCCCAAGCTAGAAATGGACATCTTTTAAACAGTTTTAAAAACATCAATTTTCATGTCATAACTTTGCCTGAAACCAAAAGTCAACATTGGATTTTGTATTGTTTTCTTGTTTTCAGTTTCATGATTGATAAAGGGAAATAAATATGACAGAATACAAAAATAAAGGATTATGACATTGAATTGTAAAATGACAAAAAAAAAATTATGCAGATGAACATTTTAAATAAAGATATAAATGGTCTGATATAAATATTAATTTATTTATTAACAATATTTTAATTTATGTTTTTTCAATTTGAGAGAAATGAATATATATATTGAATATTACAACAATAAAATGATGGTTTAGAGAAAGGCAATTTATAAAATATATTAATATAGAATAAGTCAAAGTAATTCATTTAAATATGTGAATATTAAAACATTTTACCTGAAATGTACAATTTACATTGTTATCCATATTTCCAAGTTAATCCCTACTCTTATATGTTTGAAATAAGTTATGAGAAAAAATTAGAACATGCAGGTGCTTTATGTATACTAATTAAACCTTATTCAATGTCATTATTATGTAAAATCTAACTAGATCTACATTCTGATATAAAAATCTCACCAATGCCATCTTGAACACTTTTTGACAACAGCTTTCAGTTTCTTATGCTTTACAACTCAGTACTAATCAATCTGCCTTGTTTCAAACACTCATTTGAACTGACATCACTCAACAGAAATAGACAAGTCCTACCAAGCACACTTGTACATTTCACAACAGGGTGTGAAATTAACATCAATAGAAAAGCCTACACTAGTTTGTGTATAATACACAGATATTACCTTTGATGTTGGGCTACTGGGTAGATGGCTACCCCAAGACTGATCAGTAATTTCTGATAAGAAACAAAACCCCCCCAGAGAGTTCTTTGATTTTTACCTGTACTGGAATTTCACAGGTATGTGTGAAATCAGCTTCCTAATCATAAAGGTAATAAAACAGGTAACTACTGTTTATAATTTTGTTTTAATTTTATTTTTTATCTTTTGAAAAATATTTAATATTTATTCAAAATTATTATTTTTTTTAACATTAACATTACTGGAAATTAATTATTAATTGCAATTTCAATAAAATTAAAAAGAATTACCTTTAGGAAAAATCTTATCCCTCAAATAAAACTTTTCTGGCGTACTGGTTCCCTTCATCTTCCTCACTTTTTTTTTACAACAACTTGTATATGATTTGAATAATTTTGTTTGGATCTATATATTGTTCTGATATCGAGGTAACACAATGTTCTGATTTCACCTGTTGCAGGTATCTATTTTATATCTAGGATTATTTTGATTTTGACTCTGAGCTGATCAGGATAAAATTATCAGCACAAGTGTCTTATTATTGTCATTATGAGTCTAGCAATCAGCTGTTAGAACAACAGTAAATAAAGAAAGATGATAGGTATTAGCCTTAGTTGAAAAAACATCTAGAATTACCTGGCCATTTTCCAGGTGTTAATGATGATTTTTTTCCTTTTGTTTGCCACTCAACCTGTCTCTCTGATGATAAGTACCTATTATCTACCTATATAATTAACTTAAGTATGTTCAGTTTAGATTTAAACAAACTACTTCAAACTTGCAAATTTATAGATAATGTCAATTTTCTGTTGTATACTTATTATTTTTATTTAAAAAAATGTCAACTTTATTTTATTTTATCCCAAAGCTTTTTTTACCATTAGATTTCAGACTAAGGACTAAAATCAAAATTTGTCTTTTTTTCATGGGGGTTAAGGAATTTAATACTTTGTAAGCCAAAATTGTATCAATTTCATAAATGTTATAAACTGACTGCAGTAACTGAGTAGAGTAATGAAATCTGATCACAAAGTATTCCTTACAGTACAAACTTATTGAAAGGGGAGATAACTTGAGTGTGTCTAATTAGAACCTAATATAATCTGATTAATTAGAAATCTTGTTCAGATGAAGTAATTTAAATTCATTTGTGTTGCAGTCCTGTCAGATTTGATATATGATACATAAGTAATCTCAGGAATGCTTCTTGTTCTCCTGATTATGATACATGTGTTAATCAAATCAGTAACACATTCTTTTATCCTTGTGTATGATCTCAAATTACATCCAAACTTACTAATTTACAACCCATAATCTGTACAGTTAACTAACACAATGTGTTCATTTTAAAAGCCATCTTACGGGGAAAACAGCTGGTAATATTTTCAATGTTTATACATAAAATATTAATTTATTTACTTATTTATTAGACAAAAATATTGTATTTTATATGATGTTGATGCTTTAAAACAAAATGTACAAAATTTAATTCTAGTTTAAAATTTTAAAGTTTCTCACATATCTGCTTTTGCTTCAAATGTAATATTCATTTCTGAGAAAAGCATCAAGATTTTCAACTGCAAATCAAAAAAGTTTTTTTTTTTACATAATTGTCATGATCTGGCAAAATGAGAAAAAGGTTTTTAAAATGGTTGAATCAAAGCTTACCATCAAAAGAGTATATTCCCTCCATTATTGCAGTAATTTCAAGTTAAAATGGTCTTTCCTGATTAGAATGTGTTCAAGCAAGGTAATGTAAGATGTTGTTTCTTTATCAGTTAATCAAAGTTTGATATCAACAAAGATAAAGGTTCCACTTATATACAAGAAAGTCCTAATTGCTTTCCAAAAAGGTGAAAAAAAGCTAAAGTGATAAATTGCAATTTTTCACATCTTTCCTAAATGAACTTCTGCAAAATAGGCCCTGAGGAGGAAAACACTCTATCAAGGATGTGTTTCCAACACCTGGCCATATGATTGTTTACTTAAAAACATATTGGTTAGGGACCAATTAAGGGGCAGTGTTAATGCAATTATCCCATTACAGAATCCTTCTTTATTATCTATTACAAAAGAAACAATTAGTTTAACACTATTCCAAGAGATCATCATATGTTTATATTATTGATTAATGTGTTTTCTTAGTTAATTAAAACATAATCAACTCTGAATTGTCCCATTGTCACTAATAGATAACTATTGTTTGATAAAAACAAATGTTATCAATTTCACACAAATGTTGAAGATATGGTCAATTTCTTGATGTAATTCAAACACAAGCAACATGATTTGCTATTATTACAAAAACCTACTAATTTTGGACAACAAAATGGAAAGATTGGAAGTATTTCTTGGTATCATCAATATCTTCATATTTTATATTCTCCAACTTTGAAGGTAAGTGGATCAAATGGTGTATTTTATACATGTATGTAGATATCTAAATTAACTGAAATTTCAATTCCTTGTTAAAAATATTTCATGTGTGATTAGAGCATCATAATCATAGAATATTTATTTTTCAACAGTTTTGATAGGATTTAGCTTGATGAAAATTATCATATTATTGCAAATAAGTTATTTTAGATTTAAACATAAATTTTAATAGAAGTAAATGGGTACTAAAACTAAATATTTTTGTTGTTGTTATTTTTTATCAAAACTGCTAAAACTGATATTGTGAATAATTAACCTGAGGTGTGTAAGATACATTTATTGTAAATGTAATACTATTATTTTCATGTAAATCAATTTATGAAATCTTGAATTTTTACATATATTATCTGAATATATACTCTGTATCACAAGGGAGGAAAAACTGTTCACAGAGTAAATAGTCTAGATAAACGCTGCTGCCGAAAGTATTTTAAAAGTGTATAATTGTGCATGTATTTGTAATGTAAAGAAAATCATCAACAAAATTTAAAAAGAACAAAATAAATGTAACAAATAAATGTATATCATTTCTTTGTTGTAGTTCAGTACTTATGTGTCAAATTTAACCATAATGACAACCAAAACATCATCAAATTTAACAAAAAGTAATGGAAAGACAAAGATTATTTGAATTGTCTCCCTTGAAGAATCTCCTGTATAATCTGGCATGTATAATAGAACATTTGCACTAGTGAGTACCCTCTCTTGAGGACTGAGCATTTTCAGTAAAACTTTATATTTTAAAACTGAATTTCTCTCTCTGTCTCTATCTCTCTCCCACACACACACACACATTTACACACATACTTACACACTCACACACACAAACACACTTACACACACACACACTACACAAACACTTACACACACACACTCACACACTTACACACACACATACTCACACAAACACACACTTACATATTTACATGTAGACTGGTATATTTTAAAAATCTACTACATACAATGTAGAATGTGCTCCTCTATAAACACAACTAAAATATTGCCCCAACTGAAAACTGACATTGATAAATTGACAAAATCCTATTTAGTAAATTACATGTACATCTACATTGTAAAAATTTAATGACATATCAGAGTCTTAAAGATACAATACATGTACCTAAATATTGAAGAAACTTGCAGAGCCACATACATTGTACATATGTAGTATCAGCAGGACAAAAAGGTTGCTCCATACAAACATCCTTATAATCCGACAACAAATCTGAATGTAGGTAAAATTACTACTTACAATAGACATCACACGTGTGTATATTACACTTACATCCTGTCATACTCAGGTTTTCTTGCTTTTTGGTTATTTTCATATCAAACTTCACACTTCCACACTTTCCCATGATTTTTTTTTCATTGTCAACAGATTTTTTTTTCTTGGGTCATTAGAACAACACATACAAGAGCTAACACTAAGTATTGGATGGCTGTGACAAGAGTGCCACTTCAGATGTACTGGTGAGATTCACCACAGGATACCACTGTTCAATCACTCCACCAATTTATTTCCCCTGTCTTTATTTCCCAATTTCATTCTAATATCATCTAAACAAGTTGGTTCTAAATAAACTCCTTTTTAACAAACACATTGCTAGTACAAACCTTCACCATGGGGAGACTTTATAAAAATCAGTTTAAATGATCTCTCCGTAAACAATCAGGTATGACAGGTAAATGTTTGTATTTCTGTCATAATACTTCATTCAGGTAAACTAAATCTTCACCACAGGGGACCAACTATCAACCATAAGGATTATCTCCCTTGTAATTGATGTCAATTTTAAAATCAACCTGTGCATATCATTTAAAAAAAAAAATTAAATACACCATATCCTTCGTTTACCCATCTAAGAAATCAAATTAATAAAACATTTTTTTTATTAATTAATAGATTTATTGATTATAAGAATTTAAATTTTTTACTTGATACATGTATTTCTTTAATCATTATAATTTTTCTTGGGTGCATTATCTATCTATCTATTTACTCAGCATTATCTAAATATCATTTTCAAAAATTTCAACAAAAGACAAACTTGACAAAAAAAATATACACTTATTCATAGGTTGTGTTGAACCAAACAAGATAAACAGAATAGATCTCTAGGTAAAGTACTAAAAAAAAAAACAAGTAATAAAAAAAGCTACTTAAAAAAAAAACAACTTGTAAAAATTAATGTATAAACTTCTTTTTGCAAAACACTTAGAGGATGATGACCTAAAAATACAAGTATTGATTTGAGGATGATGAATACATATTACTGAAATAAATGTGTAGCTTGCTTCACTGAAAATGATATGATACTTACAGGAGAGTTGTGTGGTTTCTACATGTGTATAACAACTATTCAACATGTGTCTGATGTGCAGTTAGCATTTGACTGTAATCATATTTCTTGTTGTCAAGCAGGTGATACATTTCACTACACCTTGTCAATTTCACAAGAGGTTTACAACTACAAACACATGACTGTAGTAGATGTACCCTGTGGGACACAGGCTTTGTATACAACTGTTCTTGTACTGTTAAGACTGAAACCCCCCAAGTCAACATGTACCTCCAAGACAAAGTTACTGTTATATGTTAAACAAGACCAGGTCATCATAAACCTGTCACCAAAATCAGACATGTTGAGTTAATCTAGGGGATTATCTAGTTTTTCCTGTCTTTAGATACAGATTACAGATTTCATAAGTGTGACAATCAGAACTGAATTCTGCAATATCTCCATTTTGTTACCAAGCAGTATACATTATATAGACATGTAAACAATAGTAAATTAAACAACAGCAGGGATTTTCCACATTCTTTTGGAAATGGAGCCTGGGCTTTTTAAAATGTGAATTTAGCAACATTTTATTGAAATTGGGAAAACTAGAAATACGCAAAAGTTAAAACTGTTTGGAAATACAAGATTCTATTCATCTAATTTCATTTGGGAAATTTCTACTGCGAATTGGGGGGAAATGCATTTTTTCAATATTTCAGCCTCTTACAATAAAGTAGAAATTGTGTCCTGTTAATACAAACATTCAAGTTCTCAATATATATGATAATGACTGTGTGTGTTGAGTATGCCACCATGTTGATATTTTCATTTATTTTATTTTTTTGATGTGCTGACCTTTTTCTGCAAATTTTAGGAAAATGCCTTTGGCGACATAATTGGGAATTCTAATGTGACTTTGTGTCAAAATATGAACAATTTTTTGCAAACATGTAATCTAAACATAATGTAAACTTTTTTTATGTGTATTTCCCCTAACATTAATTTATTTTTCATTACATCATGGCCTTAACACCTAATTGGGGAATTTTTTCATCACATTGGAAAAAACACATGAATGTATTTTGCATTTGGAATGGGGCTTGAATTTTGGCCCCGTGGAAACTATATAAAAAGGCCTGGTGTGTGTGTAGGTGGAAGTAAATGATGGTTAAACCTAGCAACATTTCCCTTATAAAGTGTAGTCTGAGAAAACGTGCTGTTTATTACTTTACCAGGATCCCCAGGAAAGATTTTAAAAAGAAAGAAATCAAGCTCTTACAAATCATAGCTTTGGAATTACATTTTTTTTCTTGCAAAATAATTTTCATGCTTTATTTTGTATACATTTATATCTTCCAACTATCATAATTTCATCTATAGATTTCTACACATACCCAGATAGAAATATAGCTCCTAATGCCATATAACATCTGTCATCTAGAACCATGTTACAAATAATTGTAGGAGCAAAGCATTTTATTTTCTGCTGAGTTCTTGAAGGTAAAGTTTGTTATTCCCTTAAGAAAATAATCTTGTCTAATGTTTGGTCTTTACATATCTGTTTGACCTGTTTTTATCTTCAGTGTAAAGTCTTTTATTCTGAGGACAGGAGTTAAGCCTACCGTCTTATTTCTATTGTTAATATTGTTTTTCATAAATAGCCCGTGGGTAACCACAATCTTGACCAACAATAGCCATATGAGGGAGAATAAAAAACAACACAACATGAAATGAACACACACATATGTTGAACTCTCTTACCTATATCATCTGACAGAGTTTCTTGACCACACATTCCTTCCCAGGACAATAGTTGACCAATTTGATATCAATTTTGTCAATATGAGCACATCTTATAGCGACCACTAAGAGCGTGAAATAGCAATTGTGTGTCAACAGATAAACAGCTTTACATAGAAATTCTTAGGTTGCCCCTGTGTCGGTGAAACAGATATGTAAACATCAAAACAAATAAAATCCAAACATGTGTGTCTACAACATGATATCCAAATGTACAAGAATCATGTACTTCCTCATAGCAGTCTCCTAAATAATGTCACATTAGCTGGTGGACGAGTACTGCTATAACAGCTACAATGTATATGAAATAACTAATCCAAAAACTGCTACTATAAAGTATATTAGCCACTTCACAATATTGTAGAATCTTGTCTGGATAACAATTTCCTCAGCAAGTGGTTATGATACAGTTCAGATATCTCTAATTAAGGGTCAAGTCTATCTATATACAGCTAAAGATACACTGCCACTTTACAGTTGAATAAAGATCAAACAGCACACATACTGTGATGAATCAGATCATGTCTACCAACCATGTGTTCAATGTTAATCATTTCCAACTTTCATTTCATAAATATTAAAAATCATGGGATCACAAACATTTTCCAGTGTTTACAGAAAAACTCATCTTCACAGGTGCTTTGTCCACACAGTCCATATGTTTACAACAGTATTTATAACAGAGAGAATTATAAAGGGAGTATGTAAAAATCAGTTTCAATCCAGTTCACTCTGGTGTTCATCAAGGTCAAGTCAGTTTCATTTGTCAGTGTTCAAAATGAAATACACATTGCCTTCTCATTAACTTCCACATCAAATAAATTGCTATTTTAAACTTCCCTCCTCCAGCTGTGATGACCAATAACATAACTGACCATTATGATGACCATTGGCTAGTTTTAACATGACATGACCAGACAGAGATTTTGCCTTTAGCCAGAGGTACAAAGGTAATCAGATTATGGCCAGAAACATGATAATAACTGGTATCTAAGACAACTAAGAGTATATAGGCAGTATATATAGAACTCAATTTACTATTAGAACTGGGTCAGTTACTTTTAATTTGACTTTGTCAAAAGAAAAGTTGCAGAACAGGATTTCAGTCAAAACATTATATACCCCATGTCATTTTCTAGGGATCATTGTAAGTTTTACATCTAGAAGAAATAACAGCTTATATATGTGTGTGTGTCCCCATATAGAATTATGTGTACAAAACTATTGGAATCATTTATAAAACATACATGTATCTATAAGATGTTGCTTAAACTATAAATTAAAATCTCCAACAAATTATTGCACATTTTGCGAAAAAGCAACAATTTGACAATAACTGTATAAGGCATTGCATGGATGTCGACTCTTACATGTATAAGTTATACACCATATCATTATGCTACATGTATATTATATATATCTGTTTGGATAATTCTACAGTAATAACCAAAATACTTTTGTTTTTCATAAAATGACAAAAACCGTACAAAAATCTAGTTGTATGAGGGAAAAAATGATCTAAACACTGATCTAAATCTCTTTTCACTTGAGTAAATATTGGTCAATTAAGTCAGCAAATGACTGTTCTTTACAACTTTCAATTCTATTTACCATGGAAAAATATAATTTGCCATAAAAAATATATGATAGATCTATTCTGATTTTGTCAAGTTGTGTACTGGGGCACTACTTGTGTCATCTCCTCACACTTTATCACATTTTAAGTTTACCTGTTGGCTGGATAAAATCTGCTTTAATATCAATATGCTTTTAAAGCATATCTTGTCCATCGCTGCTTGAGAGAGTAAATGTATCCAAAGATTTTTTTGTGGGTAGCCAATCAGTCATGGAACTTCACAGTAGTAATTATTATTGGAAAGAGGATATATGCAATTGTCAAATAATTCTAGGTCTTCAATAGCCAATCTGCCATTGGGCTCCACATAGTAATTATAAATGGAAAGAGGATATGTTAGTGTCATATAATTTTAGGGGTCTTCAATGCAGTAAGTTACAAGAACATTATCATTTTTTCTTTCTTTCTTGATAAACCTTAACATACATGTACCAATAAGTTGCATAACACCCCCTTGGTCATTATAACTGTTACATAGCTAAACTAATAAATAGATGTATTTCTGATTATTTATGTTTGTGTTGGCTCTATGTACATACAGAAATCAACATTTTTCATTCAAGTGTCAGTTTCTGAAAGAGGCACTATTGGGGTTCAAATGTGCAAACATATAGCATAAATATTTGAAAATTTAGATCAACTTGATGAACTTCAGTAGTGATGTACATTGATATGGGGAAACTCATTTCACTGGAATTCTTGTAAGTTTAGTTTAAATAATAACCTAAACTTTTTTTAAATTATATATCAATGTATAGACCACATTTACCATGAAGAACATTTTGGCATTTGCTGTTGCAGATATTGGCTTCATTTACTAATTCTTGTTATGAATCTTTCATCTATCACATACATGTAAGACGAAATCATGAAATTTGTAAACTTTGTTCACTTCACAACAATATTAATGTTAATCTAATCTAGTAAAAACTATAATCTAAGCAACAGCAAAATCTATATAAGATTTATTGAGATTCCAAAGATATCAATTTCTAGTCAATATGACATTCTGAATCAATGTCATTTGTTGAAAAGACATTTCAGTGATTTCCCCAAATGGAACCCCATTTCACATTTGATTATGCTATGGCTTGTCATATAAGTGAGAAATAGATTTATCTCCCTTGATTTTGATTGACAACCACATGCTGGGTACAACACAATGATGAGTGATGGCCATAAGCTGACCAATGGTCATTACATCTACTAACTATTATATTTATCTAATAATCTACTGTCAAATTAAAGGCCAGGACCTAGCAATCATTCAGACTGTAATTTTGTCTTGCTGGGTCTTAAGCTAATATAAATAAAGTAGATCTGATAAGTTTTCCAAATTATAGAGTAGAAACTTTAAATCCTTTAATTTAAATCCTTAACTTCTACCAAAATTAAAGAAGTCTTGATGTAATTCTGACTTATTTCTTTAAATTTTAGACTTCAAATACTGAGCTACACGAAACACATAAATTCTTATCCCATCAAAGTTGTACAAATTATACACAAATATATTATGATTTTTAAAAACATCAATATACATGTGATGAAATTTAAGAAAATTATTTAGAATAAAAATCAGTTTATTCTTTGTTTTACACATTTATAATTGTACATGTGTGTCAATTATAAATTTTAAATAAAGAAATATAAAAAGATATTTTACTGGTTTGTAAAAATAGAATTCAAATTTTAATAACTTGGTAAGGTCCATACCTATATATTTTTCAGCTTGGAACACTAATAAATTTTTCAAAATGTTCACAACTTGGTTTTTATTCAAAATGATTTGTATATATTCATATAGTTCAGGAAAATGCATCACAATTTTTTATTACTGGAGATGGGGTAATCATTGACGTGGACTACCTGCTAAAACAGGTAAGACCCCATTATCAATCATCATAATCCTATTACACCATTCTGGAATAATTATAATCCTATTATTATTAATTGAATCTGACTCTAATCAATTATTGATTAATCCCATCTGGTATGCAGGGAACTCCAGTTTCCCAAAGGAAGTTAAATAGTTTTCAATTACCAGGGTCTGATTAACTCCTTCTTTAAAACTGTGTGATGTAGATTACCCACACTTTGGGTGCCTGTAACATGTTTATACTAGTATTTCAGAGGCAGAGAATGCAGAAAATGAGAGTAATTAAAGATTAACTGATATTTTTGAAAATGACATTACCTATTAATTCAAATCATCATGTGAATTTTCTTTTTTTTGTATGTCAAATTTGATGACATATTTTGTTAAACAGTTGACAATGGTGTATCGGTTATCCATTAATTAGTCATGACTAGAATATCGAGTGGTACATTTAATATATTAAAGCAGTTAACATTGATACAGGTGCATCATGCACTGTTAATAAAAACAACTGACTAGATGTACGGTAAGACAGAACAGGTGCTCCTTGGTACAAAAACTAAATATGAGAATATTTTTTTTTTAAAAATTCATAAACTAATGACCAGTCCTCTCTCATTATGAATATGAGCAGCATATACCAGAAGTCTGAAGTAGGAAAAACTTCATACAAAATATTTCACTAGATCAAGTCAAATGACTTTCATGAATACAAATTTTTATTTTTCAAGGAAAAAACTTATAAATTTCTAACAACTACTGTAAAATCAGAAAAATTATGTGGGGTTAAAACATTGTTGTCTTTAGAATAAAACAAATTGGTTGGCATTGTTCGTTTGCATAAGATAATACTTGTAAAGGAAATTATCAGTATGATTGATGTAAAATTTCGTTATGTTTTAATTTCATTGATAAATGAAATAAACAAAATTAAAGTCACAATGAAAATTTCAGATTCAAATCTACAACATAGTAATACATACCAAGGATATATATACAGTTGTTCATATCAATATTTTCAGGTGTGTCAACTGTCCTTCCATTCAATCTCGGGATATGTTTAGTTGACTGATTGAAACTGACATTATCAACTAATCAAAATTAACAAGACGTCTTCATTGAAATCATCATCTGAGTCTGACCAAGTTAGGAGGAGCAAGCTCCTATGGCTTTTCACCTGTCACAGGTAATTATAGTAAAAGGATGCAGCACTCAAGAGGAAGTGAAAACAAAGCAAGTTTCCAATTTCAAACAACACCTATAATCCAGGTGTTTTATTTACTATAAAATTAAGTCTTAGACAAAACAGAAAAACACCAATTCCAACTTCCTCTTTTTTTCACAAACAAATCTTCTATTGAAATATACCACAGGATGTTTAGATTTGTCTTTACTTTATGAATGGGATGATTAAATACCAAATGCTGGTGTTTTTTCTACATACAATGCAGAGAGCGAAAAATCAAATTCATCTACATAAATAAACTCAGTTAAATATGTTCCCTGGAAAAACATGTTCCTAACTTTTGTAGGCTCCATTGTAGCACAACATGTGATTTTTTTTTCAGTTGAAAGTGGTGGATTCTAAGGGGCATGCATAGTTTATTATCCTGATACTAGATCAGTTTATACTTCTAGCCTCCCACACTAAATGATGTCATTCTGAGAACATATCACCAATACATGTCTGCACAGTAACCCATTTCCCCCTAAAGACACATCTGGACAGGTCCAAGTCACTGATTTATAGAAGAGGCTATTCTTTTTAAGGGTTGATGATTTGACATCAGAATGCACAGAGTAATATATGTAATAAATGAAGAAAAAATAATTAAAAAGACTTTTCATATCAATTAATGAATAGAGAAAAATGTACATATTTTGAGTTTTGGATTGTTATTTCCCAATTCCTTAAAAATTCAAAAAAGATTACATGTATATAAGTATTGTTGTTATTGTTTTTTGAAAAATTGAAATTTCTATAAATAGGCATTAAAAGCATTAATTCTAAATAAAAATTTGTACCAGCATAAATACTGGTATTGGAAAGAAATCAACTACTTGGTTATTACAAGTCTGTGAGCAAGATTAAAGACCAGATATTTAAAATTTACCAGATCATGAAAGATCCAGCTGTCCACCATCAACAGACAAAATTAATTCCCTCTCCTCCTTATCTTTTCCTCTTTAATAGATGTAAAAGACAGAGTTATCTGTCTTGATTGAAAACTAACACATTTGTCTCATTTTTGTCATTCGCTATCTTGAAATAATTCTATTTTCATTTCATATCAGGAAGGGAAATATTCAGTTTTACATAAGCAATACACAAGAAGAAATGTACATGAAATGTACTATCACATAGCGGAGTGTCACTTAATTCATCTTAGCATCAGATGAATTGAGAGATTGAGATACTTCAAATACTGGGTTAAGACCCCTTTACTTTGGTATTTGGTATCATTTTGTGAACAAATCTAGCAGCCTGTTTATATAAATGCGACTGAATTTGAATGACTGGTTTAAAGAGGCAACAGGCAGACTCTATTCTGCTCCTTTTTACCACTAATTGATGTATACTTAATTCATAATTAGATACTAGAATCTCATTTCAAATCAATTTCCCTACCCCCAACCTTTCTATCTAACTTCCATTATGTGCTCATTAGGCTTATCTCTTCTATGCTGTGAGGTAACAAGAAATGAAATTCAAATTAAGGCTGTATCAAAAAGTTGCCTAAGTTTTCTTTGTGGATAATGTGTTTCTTTGAAGAGGCAAGATTTTAAATATCATGTTAGATATCACTTAATTTAGACCATTGATTCCCCATTAATATTCATCACTTCAACATGTGCTAAAGCCTGGGCATCAGAAGTGGACACAATGGCACAGCAAGTCCACCTTAGAGAGTTTCTTATTATCATGAAGAAAAACAACTCAGAAATAAAAACAAACAGGAGAGTCATACATTTTAGATGTGGATGTAACTTTCAAAGAGCAGAATCAATGATGCTAGCAGAACATAAACAAACCATCCTGTAGAGTCAATATCTGATTTTCCTGATCAAAGAATCACAAATACTGGACACTCTCCATTACTTTAAAATGTACAGGGTTGTTTGATTTAGCCGATTTAGAAATCATATCAGTAGAGTGAATAGGTCTATTTATATTGGATGCAGCATCCATTGAAATTATTTAATTCAATGGACAGGAAATTTTCAGTCTCTGTAATTGTCCCCAAGGACCAGACTTTCATGGCCACTTTTGCAAGGTATTGATTCATTGATTCCATTGATATCAAACAATGGAGATGCTGAGAGTTAAAATAAACAAAACAAATGATCCATAAATATGTCAGGAACATATTTATGGATAAATAAAAAAAAATAATTCAGTATAATTAAAAGTTTCAAAATAAATTAAAATTGAAAAAAAAGAGTTTAGAATATTATTAAGTTTATTGTTTAACTTTTATTTCTCATTTTAAATATTTTTCATTAATTTGTTAAATTTAAATATCTGAAAATTTTGTTTTGTTTTTTCACTTATTATTTCACCATTTTTTATCATTTTTACATGTGGACAGCACAATGAGTTACTGCACGTGTTAATTAAGTGTAAATGTATGACACGGTTGTTTATCACTTACTTTTCAGAATTCTGAATAAAAATCCTAGTGGCATTTTCACACATGTACCTGTTTCCCACACTTAAACATCACAATACGTCCAATAGTCAATAATTATTCAACTGAAACGTCATAAACTTGCTTTCAACAGTAAAAATCATTTTCTTCACCCACAAGAATTATTTTCCCATGATAATAAACTTTAATCTTGGAAAAAGGAAACCTTTTTTAAAATTTCAATAGATTTTTTCACTCCTTAAAAATTTCTCAGAGGGAGGTAGTAATGCACCCATGAAGATAATTTTGAGAAAATAAAGTTATAAAACTTTTTCTTACAGTGAACAAAACCCTAAACTGTAAAGAGTTACAAAAGATACAAACATAGAGCATTGTAATAATTAAAACCTGCATTTATTATCACATCAGGAAGTCTATTTAAACTTTACAGACCAAGACAATGTAACTCAATGTAAATGACTGCTCCCCACGGTGTGTAATTAGATTTAGCTATTACACCTGGGTGCTGGTCACTTTCAGGAACTGATCACAGCAGTAGTGTTTTGTTCTTTGTATCATTATTACTTGTTTATGTATAACATATAAATGGTTTCAATTGTCTTTATTTTATCAGCATTTGTTATAAACAATTTTTTTAAAATCTAAATTCTGCGAGAACTTCCAAAGGAAAATGTTTTCACTTACACAAAATACAATAACGTACTTATACATCAATATTTCAAAACATTACTACATTTATATCCATAAAGGTACAATGTATGGAAATATTGATGCACATTATTATTTTGCACAGCAGTGCATTTGTTCAATACATCCTATTGTTATCCTATTACAGATGTACTACACAAGATGTACCAGTGATGTAATATTTACAGTATATGCTACACAAAATGTAATGTAATATTGGTATTAGTATTTACTGGACAAGATGTGCTATTCAGTGCTAAAATCTATACTAAGTAAGACTAATTCATGCATTTTTTTTTTTAAATATCAAAATGCATTTGCAAAAGGAACCCTTAATATGTTCAACAGAACAGGAAAGTTGTTGATGGGTCCAAACCATCTTAATGAAATACAGCACCTTTAAATTACTCTGTGATGGTGACCATTAATATGTCCTATAGAACATGTTGATGTTGATGAGCCCAAAACCTTCTTAATGATGTAAAGTAGTCAGTGATGACATCATTTAAATGATTTACTTTAAAGAAAACGTGCAAAAACAATTTTATCGAAAAAAAACCTCCAAAAACTACATGTATATTACACAAAAAAAACAAACTGTAAAATTAGTGTAATATAATATTAAAATCTGGATAATGGGTTTGATTTCTTTGTGCATTTAAAAACAAAGTAAAAAATCTTACCATAAAAACCCAGCGAACTAAAGATACCATATTCTTCCCCAAAATTTCTGCCCAGCTTCACTATACAACATCTCACAAAGGCTACCATCATTCGTTCATTTCTCAATTTCAGACACAAATTTTTTTCTTGATCAGCTTTTGAAAATTCAGAATTATTTTGAGCACTAGTGTTTGTAAAAGAAACTTTTTTTCAGTATATCAACTACAGTGGGCTACTTGATAGTGATAACAGCCAAAAAACATTATAAAAACCAAGATTCCTGTTCTGCAAAATTTCCACCAAAATGCAAAGATCAAAGAATATTGCTAAGTACCATAAAAATCTTATCTCTAATTATAATACATTAAGATACTGTGAACAATACTACAAACAGCACACAAAAATTATCAATTGCCCCCAAAGGGCAAATATATTGAACCTTATTGTAATATCTCTGTTTAAGGATCCAATTCTTTATGCCCATAACTTACAGGTAAACCCCCACACTTACTGATAAGATCAGATTTTCACAAAAGGTGGACTTAAAACATGGCCATTTTCACAGACACAGTAATTAATCAGTTGTATCTTCCTTCAGGTAATGCCCAATTTACCATTTGAGAAATGAAATAAAAAAAAATGAAATTTTATATTATGCTTTATATAAAGGCATTTACAGTTAAAATCTTATAATATTCAGTTTTGTTCTCAAGTTGCATTGCTATTCAAATGTTGGCTTTTTACTTTAAAAAAAATGACATCAGTAGTACCGTGAGAACCACTGAAGCGTGACCAACATTCTCCATGCTCCCTATAATTCTTCCAGGTACAGCTGTAATAAATCCTCTACTGTATTTGCAAAATTTTATCTTGTGACCCTGATCTTTGACATTCAAAATCAGATCATTATTGTTATTAGCATAACTAAGCAGATGTTAAATTCTATTAATAACCCTGTCACTGTGTCACCATAACATGACTCAGTAAAGAAAGTTGGACAATTGGTTGATATACCATAAATATATCATTAATTGTAAATATACCATTAACTGCAATCTTTTAAAATGTGTCCCTAATTTTACCACTCAGGATGGCCTAAGATGCTGTGCAAGTTCTTACCAAAACTAAGATCAAACTTGTCTATTAAGGACACTGAAGTGAACAGGCAAAAGTAACCATTATAGACAGGTGGCTTTTGTGAAGGGGTTAACCGGGATTCGCTATAAAAAAATGGCCCTTGTAGGTAGCTGCACTATATAGAGAGCTTGTTGTTAATGCAAGTTTGTCTGTACATATAATCTACAGATAAGTAGAAAATTGTCCAAATGTTGTTTTTATTGTCATTCTATTGTATGTACTAACAAAAGACAATATATGATAGAGCACCCTATGATAATTCTGTTCATACATGTAACAGATTTTTTTTTCTATAACAAAACACTTAAATTTACGACAAAATACATGTATTTTATTCATTGCATTGTTTTAATAATTGCATCCTTAATTAGGACCAACATGGATTCATTGGGGGTAGGGGTGTGTGTTTTGAAATAGAGGTAAAGTGTCTGGGATGCTTTGTGAGTTCCGCATCTGGCATTTTTCTATAGTATCCATGGGGCAGATATTGACAAATAACATGTTTTTCCCAATTGCATTTAAAAGACATTTATATTCACATGTCTGCAAATTATTATTCACAATTCAACAGAAATTCACAGTTAAATTCCCAATTGTGTTTCTCCAAAAATTAGCAGAAAAATGCCTGCTTAAATAAACTATAAAGAACCAGGTACAACCCATGATGGAAAAGGCCAAATATAACTGCTTTTTAGTTGCCCTTTGCTTTAAATTGATATATCTAAGTGATGATGGGTCAAAACACTTTAATGAAGTGAATTAAGCACTGGTAATTACCGAAAACATGTGTTAATTAATTTACATAAAAAATAAATAAAGTCACATGATAACCGGAGACCATAAAAATAAAACCACACTTGTAACAACCCATAATAACAAAAAAAACAACTATAAATTCATTAAAAAACAATATTATTAAAATAGTATCATTCATACAGGTAGTATTGTAGTGGCATTTTTAGGAAGCATTTTAAATGACACAGAAATGGATAAATATAATTCCTACGATAACCACCTGTTGTTGTTGTCACTGATTAAAAACACACAAAGGTTTTCAATGAAAAACAAGTCCTTGACATTTGTGTTAAAATATTCTGCATATTCTCCAATTTATTTAAGGGTATTTTAACAGGCTTCCAAAACCAAAGGGAGATTAAGCTGTGGTAAATTTAGCATACAAATCAACTGAGTATTTGCAGAACATCTTTTGAGAGGTATTGTATATTTTGATGTCGTGGCACGTGCCAGGTAAAGCTTGCCAACTCGGGTATAGTGTAACTGATTGTCCATATCTAAATGCTGAATGGCAAACAATAAAATGATGAAGTACTTGTTATGGTACTTCAGTTAAATACATGTACTTTAGCTGAGAAGTGTAATTGTATTTGATTGATTGGAAGGAAACAGAAATTTTATATGTACATTTACAGTTGGTATACAGAGAGAGAGAGAGAGAGAGAGAGAGAGAGAGAGAGAGAGAGAGAGAGAGAGAGAGAGAGAGAGAGAGAGAGAGAGAGAGAGAGAGAGAGATAGAGAGAGAGAGAGAGAGAGAGAGAGAGAGAGATTAATAAACTTCTAGATATCTATTAGACAGTAAAAAAGATATATTTAATCCATTTGAAATTTCTAAACAAATGAAAGAATTGAGACTTCATTGTCTTCTACTGAATGTTTAGATGATCCACATTTTCTACTATGCCTTACTTAACCATTGACACATAACTTGAGCCAGGTGTATCCCCCCAACATTAATGCAGCTGCAACTAATCAAGCTAAACATATCTGTGCACTTAAACTGATGACATCACAAAGTATATCCCCAAAGGAAAAGACAGGTGATGCCACACAGGTAAAAATAATACCTTTAACCAAATGGCAGGTATGAGGGAGTATAATTAGCACAACAGAAAATGCTGTCATGTTGATTGAAATGCATGTTATGTTTGAAAATCTGGACTTTTGTATCATAATTTAGAACTCATTATTATAATGAAATCTTTGAGTAGAGAAGCACAGACAATTTTAATGTGGGAAGCCACCGATGGTCTTTTTACCAGTCCATTTGTTTAATAAAATGCAGAGAACCATTATATATTTAATGTCAATTTGCAATGCTATTCAAATTCCCATTTTATAATAAATAGTTCCACTAAAATTAGTTCAGCAAGTTTGAGAAGTTTTATGTATTTTTGAATATGGACAATCACTATCCCCTTCATTTAACTTCAAATTCAATATCTGCATCAGCTTGTTGATAAATGATTAGGGGTGTGATAAATGCAACAGATTTAATCTGTTTATTTCATTCAAAATCACTTCCATTTACTTCGTTTACATAATATTTCTTTGTTCATCAACTTTTATAAATTTATTGATTTCAGGCTGATCTTGAAAAAAAATCTTGATATTAGATCGCAGAGATTATCCACACTCTTTTGGGAAGGGGGTCTGGGCCTTTTAAATTGGGAATTTTAGCAACATTTTATTGAAATTTGGAAATTTAGAAATACAAAAAACTAAATTAAAATACAAGAATATTTTCAAATTCATTGTCATTTTATTCCAATTGTGGAGATTTGGAATGCTAATTGGGAAAAAAAAGATTATTTTTGCATTGGGAATGGGGCCTTATTAAAGTTATTTCAGCTCTGTACAAATGTATGATGGGGTAATATGATGGTCAAAAGCGCCAGGATCTTGTTAAGAAAATTAGTGACATAAATGCAGCATAACATTTTATTTGACTTATTTAATAACATATTAAAATTATTTTACAATAGAATTTCTTTTTTTTTTTTTGTTATTATTTTACATATCTTTACAAAAATCATAAACCACCATTTTTTTTTATGTTTAGAGTGCCTCTAACCTGGTTACATGTACATATGAAAAAGCTTCAGGGCTGAGATCTTACTGAACCAGTACTGCATTAATCTTGTTGTCATATGGTATGTAGACCATAACTACAGGGGAAATGATTGAAATGATAAGATAGATTGTCACACTTCATGATAGAAAACTTACTGAATTTTAACTGATTTAACAAGTCTGTCAAACTGTTAACAGATATTGTCTATATCTCAAGATACATGTTCAACCTGTTTGTAATATTTTGACAAGCTTTTCAAAAACCCTAGAAATCTGTCACAAAAACGTGTGTGGAAGTTGATTAGAGTTGTTACAAGGACATTATGTACAGTAAAAAATGTATGCATGCTCTATATGGAATAGTATGTTAAAATACTTGTAAATAACAGAAAAATTACCGGTAGTTCACATAGGAGATGGCCATGAGACACTCTACATGTAGTTTATACATGAGGGTACATGGATTCATGCATATATAACAGGGAGCACATAGCTACATATATCTTCTTATATTTAAACACAGATTTTCCACTGATCTATTATCACTGAGGGTTGAAACAAGGCCTCATTGCCAATGAAAAAAAATAAAAGAATTTTTCCTCAATTTGTGGAGGAAATTTCCTAATTGAGATCAAATGACAATGAATTTGAAGAGATTCTTGTAATTGTATGTAGGCCCAGGCCTCATATCCAAAAGAGTTTGGAAAAATCCCTGTACAGTGAGGGTCATTGAATAGCCCCATTTGGTGAATCCTGATCGAAGGTATCCCTGATTAAAAAATATTTTTCCCAATGCAACTATTTGATATTAATTTATTATATACCAATGTTAACAATGTTTTTCTCATAATATTCAGATACACAAAACACTACTAAAAATGCAACATCATTTAAAACAAAATGCTAAGAATTCCCCCAATTTGATCATCCCCTGCCTTAACTCCCTTAATAAGTTTTGAGAAAACTCTCATTCACATAACAGGGAATGGAGACAGTTCAAAGTTGGAAGGTACAGAACTATTCATTAGGTCAACTAGAAGGGTACAAAGGTCACAGTAGAACCTGCCTTCAGAAACAACCCAGTGGGCTTCCACCACTAAAATGTGGTTCTTAAGACATATGGTCTCTTGTGTTAAGTCTAGAGGGTTACTTAGCTAAGTAGTTTTCAGAATGTGTTCTCAAAAGACAGGTGGTCTATTAAGACAGTGGTCTTTCAAGATAGGTTCTACTGAAGTTCAAAAAGGAAGGGACCAGCATTGCAGTTCACATTGAAGGGAAACCAATATATCAGATGATTTTATTGTCTTAAGATTTACAAAAAGAAATAATGATATAAGATGCATGTCCAGACCACCGATGAATAGTATTAGATCCATTGCTACAGAAAATGGCAAACACAACATTTGAACACCTGACACATACAAACTACCTATACATGTTTGAACACTGATTTAACCCTACATGTACAAGGTAATTATGTTTACATAGGAATACAGTGTTAAAACCATCAATATAGGTATCCATTGACAGGGAAATCAAATCTCATTTATTTGAGGAGTCAATTTCCTTCTTAAGTATTGTTCATGACATTTCATGTAAATAAAATACCTGTACATATACCTTTTCTCAAAAATGGCAAGGACACCATATCTGTTTACTGTAATTCTATCTATGAAATGGAATAGATATTATTTAGATTAAAGATTTTCCTGTGTAACATTTAATTAGAATACTTACATTCATACCTCTTCAACATGAGTGAAATAAGCTGATTTAAATTAATTGATTTCTCTATAAAATGTCATTACTCTTTGATCAGTTACTTTCCACGTGTAAGTGTGAAGACCTAGGGGAGATAATCCATTTCTATCTGTTATTTCACTGTAATTACTGGTAATGGTATGTAGTTTGTTATACTGGTGCATCAATAAAGTTTTACTTTTCATTCTACAAATGTCATGTATGTATATAAATTTAAAACACTATATATATGACATAAAAATATACAATATACAGATTTTGTTGAGTTAGTAAATGAATGGTACTTAATTTTGGTGGGGCACAGTATCTAAAATCTAAATTCCAGAATGGGAGATTTTTATTGATAATATTTTGTATTGTGCAGTACACAGAATATACAGGTAATATTGTAAGGATTGAAGGTATAAACAAACTGTTCATAATTTAAAATAAAGGGTTCCTTGGCTTCGTTTTAAAAAATTAAAATCATGAATACAAATGAAATTGTGTAATGACTTTAAAAATGTGTTTTTTCATTAGGTGAAAACAAATGTTTGTAATACTACATGACATGCATCTAACTGCCTCATTCTCACTGAAATACTGATGAAAGGAAATACCTTCATCCCCACCCCCTCCTTTCTTCTTTTCAACTGTACACCCCAGTGTAATCTTTCTGAAGAGCTTAAGATAATCACACTTTTATCTATGCAGGACAAACATCACAGGTTTTATAATGCCATTTATCTACATTCTAATCCTGTTACAATTCACCTCAAAAGTTGTTAAATTATTAAGAAAACCAACAGATAAAGACATGCGTCTATCATCAACTGCTCTAGAGATACCTGGATGATCTCTAGACTTGGATGCACAAAATTGTACCCTTTGATCTTCCTTTCTCTTTTGAAACAGATGAGTTTCTAGTGCCCTGTTAATGTCTCAGGGCATTGTCAAACCAGGACTTAGTTAAATCTGACTTAATGTTTTTCTCTAATCCTATAACAGTACATATTGTACATCTGATAATGTTCCTGATGTAGAAACTGTGCATCAAATTATTTGAAAACAATACAGACTTCAGTAGAATGGGTGGAAGTATACATGTAAAATCAACATTTTTAAAGGCGAGATGTTGACGTTTGCCTCCTACACTCCTAAAGACACATTTGTGTCATTACATCCATTAAATCCATTATTTTCAGGGTAGATGGGTTAAGTCATAAATTCATCAAATTAAGATGCCAAAATAAAAAGAAAATTCAATAAATTGATTAATGATAAATTGTTCAGAAAAATATGCTGTTTTAGCCAAGTGTTACATGTACACTACTGTGCCAAGATGCTTGTAGCCCTGGGTCCATTTTTACAGTAAATAAAATGGTAAAAACTTGTGAAATGTTTTTAAAGGACAACCTAGAAAAATCCCAATATTTTTAAATATGGATAATGAATTTGGAAATAAATGAGTTCCGTCTCAGTGACTGGGAATCCCTATTTTCATATTTTGTTATTCAGAGATATATCATCATTTTCATAAAAATACATGTAGAATTTATAAATATTACATCACATATTTTGCAGTTATTCAATATTTTAACATTATGACAGTTCATATTTTATTCAATATTTTAAACATAGAAATAACTGTCATGTTATTACCAAAACATGACCAATGTGCTATGTAAACAACTCAGGTTTGGACAGGGACTAGGTGACAAGAGAAATTGCTGTTAACACTAAATTAAATGTTGCTACATACATAACTGTCAATCGGTAAGACAACTCAATATCTGTCATCCATCGATCTACCAAGTTTTGTTACACTCACATGATCAAAATCATAAATTTGTCTAAAACCCATGTTCAAGGCCAAATAAAAATGTTTCGATATTGCCTGAAACTATTGTTGATGCATTGGAATGGCTTTGGGGTTGAGGTTAAAAGATGGGTAGGTTAGCAATTAAATCATATACACTGACATTACAACTTGTGAAATTTGGAAACATTGGTACCAAAGGGTATCATCTAAAATGTTTTGTCAGAAAATATGGATGTAAATCATTCTCAAAAGACATTGAACATGTTCAGTCATTTCAACTTTACTACAACAAAAAAACATACATTGCATGTATATGATACAGATCTATATCTATTGGGAATAAAATGTGACAGATTGTAAGTTTCTTACAGTGAGCTAAATATTTGTTTTAATAATTTTGAAAAACTTCATGTAATTTATCTAAATGTATTATCATTTTAGTTCAAATCAGTCTTTATACATGTATTCCAAATTAAATAATCATTATCAATTCAATATGATGGACATTGTAAAAAGATATTATGACAATGTTGTGTTTGGTAAATTTTAATATACATGTAATAAATACATTGTATTTTGTTCCATGTGGGCTTTTTTTGTGTGTGAAAAAATAACATTTAAATTTCAATTGATATTTGTAAGATTAAAAAAAATGTAAGCAAAATATGTATATAACTAAAATTACAAAATGACGTAAGAATTTGAAATGAATTTAATTGCAAAAATTAGATCTATTATTTATATTATTAAATAACCCTGCTTTACATGCAATTTAACATATCTTGAAAATGTTGAAAAATTTATGGGATTCAGAACAGGTGGACATTCATGTAACATAGGCACGTTAAAACTGGGTGAAAATTACACGGGCCGTACATCAGATGTTGTTGAAAATTGCGAAATTTATATACACTATTATCTTATCACAATCCTCCTAAATTTTAACAGATCTGAAACATTTCGATGACATCGCTATGCTAATAATATTTTATTGCAGCATTTTATAATCCTTTTGAAGTAGATTTCGCACATGTTAAATTGATTATCTATGTAAATTAGCCGTGCGATCGATTAATCATAACAAGACAGTGAGATTGCGTTGTATCACCATCTTTAACTGTTTGACAAGAACTTGACACGCGAGTTATATTTGAGATAGAAACGTGTCGCTGACGAAACACATCTCTGCACTATAACAATTATTATGTATTGACATCCGTAATTAAATAATTGATTGACTAATTTACTCAAAAAGTTAGACTTAGAGAGTCTCATTATCTCAAGGATTCTGGAATTTTATAATTTTGAATTGTTCACTTTGGCAGCTCCTGTACATAGAATAGATATAAGTTAATAAATAAATTTAAAAAAAAAGGAAATTATTTTTTAAATTATCATTCCCTGGATTAAATAACTGATGAATATTGAATATTAGCGAATAAAGGGGGTACACAGGTATGAAGCTTCAAAGTCGGGAGGAATAGTGACTCGAGGTCCAGGTGCGAAAAAAATCATAGTTACAAAACTTACAATTTTGCTTTTTTTCTTCTTTATCTTTATCCATGATGGAATCGTTACAAACTTCTTCCTTCTCAGTTGAACTTAAGTTGGAAATTTTGATTAACATAGTCACTATCTGTTGAATTAAAAAATGTCTCAGAATCGCACAGGACCCCGTCGCTCAAACGTCAATATCGCTTGATGTCGGAAACATGACATGAACGGAATGAAACAATTATAAAATCACATCAAACACAGGAACAGGTACCCCCTGCCACATGTAAGGCGTCTTATGTTGATGAAGAGAGAGAGTCTGTCCTATCACTGGGGCTATCCCTGTATCTTGATAAAATTAATAACTCGACGTGGATGCTTATCGTCTGCTTCCCGCGGTGAACGATTTCAACACCTTCCCTGATTAACTTTTATGTCCGACGCAGCGGCTGAGATCCAAAGCAGAATTCAGTTCTCGAGACAGACCATAATTGGCGAGTAACTCTTGATCCTTTAAGAAATCGAAATTTATCCATCTTCTGCCTTTCGGTTCAATGCAAAATCATTATCAAGTGTCAGTTGAAAGGTATGATGTCTTTTCCTCATGCTAACCGAGTTGTCAAATTTATCCTTAGCTTCTGTCCATGATAAATACACATTTTGCGGTTTTCACGTATTGATTTTGGTCTCTCTTAGAACATGAAATATAAGTATCTTCTGTCGACCTTTCACAGACAACGTTAGTGTATGAATAAAGAAATAATTAATTTTCTACAGTAATGTTCAACCGTAACAACAGCGTTTCGTTATCAAGAGATCACGTGATCTACTTTCTTCACTCTTTTGTATGATTTTAACACACCTGTCCTCCTATGAGTCACGCTTGAGTAAACGAGCTTGAAATTTCATTCAGTGTCAAAAATTTTGGAAATCGATATTTTTGTAATACTTGTAATCTGATGTTTAAAAATTGGTGCAAAAACAAAAAACAAAAATCAACAAAACAGAATCTTGTACAGTAAAAGAAATTCAATGTTTGTTCTGCATGGCAATTTATAAAATCTGAAATCAACTACGATGTGGTGAAATTTTAAAATGTTTGTATAAAATTCATTTCTGTTATATGAATGAATAAATTGATTAAGTTTTGAAAAGTTTAAGAATTTATTTTATTGCTAGGAACCTTTTCTGTTTATCCAATACATATATAATATAGGTGTGGGAATACAGGGGGCAAGGGGGGAGGGGCTGCTCCCCCATTTACAGGTACAATCAAAGTTTTTAAATTATCAATGCATAAATAAATTGTTTTAATTTAATTTTATTTAACAATTTTTTTGCCCCCTTTTGATTTGCTTCCTACATGTACACCATTATAAAGATCATGACTTGATTAAGAAACCACTGATATCCCCAACCATTACCATCACCACCACCTCTGAGAGTTAAGCCATTTTATAGCTCCATAACTCAGGTCGTACTTAACTTCTTCAACAAAAAACAGCATATCAAACCTGGTTCACATTTGATGAATAAACAAACAAATTGAAATGATCCCCCATCCCAATCCCTGAGGGTATAAAAATGAAATAAAGTTTACTGATTGGGGCAGAATTTTAGGCCTTATCATAACTTGGCATTCCACTCCCATCTGCTTTAAATCTTAACATTTATATAAAAAATTGTTCTCTGTTTAAAAAATTTTGAAATATAAATGTAATATAAAAATAATTTTTTTTTTGGGGGGGGGGGGATGTTGAAGATGATGACAATGGTATGTCTAGGCAATATTGTATGCCATTACCAGGGCTGTGTGAAAGGACACCCAAAATAAAGATGATTCTTGGTAATTTGGAAACCCATCACCTCATCTGAAAAAAAAAATCTAGAGTCAACGAAATGACTCCTCAAACTGAAGATAGGTGGGGCAACAGGAAATACACAAATTCCTTTATTTGGTCTAACTGAAATAGGCTACTGTGACCTTTCCACGTTTGTACATTTTGACAAAATTGATGTAATTTGACATTCTAAGCTTTTAATGAGGAGTAATTATAGTCATCCCTGATTCTATATTTGATATGTATTAAAAAAAACCAACAACACAATAGATTATATCTAAAAGTAAATAGATTTTTTTTATGATGGCAATCTTGTTTACTGCTTGTGAAATAACCTTTGTACCCCATTACATTTCCAGTCGTGCAATCTTAAATGCAAAGTGGCCTCCTAGACAAGATGGTATTTAGCATTGTTGCACTGTATTACTTTGTTTCACCTTGACATCAAGAATTCATTATGTCGACAGGTTTTAACATTTCAGCTTGATATGAAAACAAAATCAAATGTCTAAACACATTTATTGTTAGCATCCAAAGGCTGATTCACTGAGATCTTTGGAGTCTGTCTCTAACCCCACCCCATCCCAAGCCCCACAATGACTATGTTGGAGCGATCCAGTCAGAAAAAAAACCATGTCCCCCCAAAAAAAAAGAAACAAAAAAAAACTCAATATGAAACTCATACATACATGCATGTTTCAACTGTCAGGTCAGTGACACCAGAATGTTCAAGTAAACCCCTATTTATAGAAGTTATACACCATTTAAATTTTCATTTTTAATTAAATGACCCACTGGAACAGAATTCATATCAGGAAGAGATACTGAAAAGGACTGCATTTATTGACTTTTTGCAGACAACAAGAAACTATTTGTGTATAATGCAAATTGAACTGTGTACTCTTAAATTATTGTCCTTCTGATGGGCCCGAATGACACAATATTTATTTAGGTAGTCCCATGAAATTCAGGGTTCTTATTTACAGTTATTATTTGCTGTTTTTATGATAACCTGCATTAAAATTTACAGCTAACTAATCTGACAGGTGACACCCAACAACTGTTCAGACAATAAGGTTTTCAAAAATTAATTTTTTATGCACATTCAAAAATTGAATATTGAAAAACCATTTCACAGATCATTTTACAAATTAAGAAACATGAGAAATTGATTTTGAAAAATTAGCCATTCACTTCGTTATTTTTCATGGCACTTTAGATAAAATATTTAAAATGTCAGCTAAAACAAAATGGGTCATAAAATGGATCTTTCCTACTATTTCATCTAACTGAATTTCAATAAATTTATAATTTATGGTAATTTGAAATGCAACTGACACTTTTACAAGAGAATCGTTAATTTCATATTCTGACATTGAACATATGTTGATGCACATTTTATGTGTTTTTCTGCTTTTAAAACATTTGTGGATTTTGTTTACAAGCATTGTGACAAGATAAGACATTCCTTTTTATTGCAACAACACTTAAAATTACTTTATGACTTCAATTCTTTCCCTGCATTTGATTGCCGTTTTATTTCTTCTCTGCAGGGCATACTGGGTATGCCAGATTTTTACATTCAATTAAAGATGTTTGGAAAACAATGACAGACTTGTACCAACATTTTTATTAGTGAAATAAATCTTGAATGCAATTCTTCACAAATTAATTGCTTTTGTTTAAAATCATACTAACTTCTTTTTAAAATGTGCAATTTTATGGAAGAATGTTTAGCAAATCCATAAATGAACTACATGACAGCACTACAACACAAGTGTGTAAAGTCCTTTAAGAATTTAATTTCTTTACTAATAAATTTACTGGTAATAGCAGTGCAAATCTAACTGTTACATCAGAGACACCTCATCAACATGTGGCATTTTTATTTTCAATTAAATTCAATTTCAATTCAGTTTATTCCAAAAGCAGTAGCCTACAGCTTATAGGAGTTTTTACAAAGTGTTGATCATATCAAATATGCAATCATGAAATATATTGGAGGCTGACAGTAGGGACGAAATTGCTCAGTTTAATTAGTATATTTACTCTGTAAACTTTTAATAGTTCTATAAATAATATCAATAATTGTACTATTTTATAGCTGTTGTCAGGTCTGTTTTTATTTTGATCTTTCATTCGTTTTTAGCCTGAAAAATTGTCTATGGAAAAAAACAAATGATTCCAACAGAACTATTTTAATTTTGGGGTCAGTTTAACAGTTTCTAAAAACAATTTTTTAGATTGTAATTTTGTATTTTGTTCCCCAGATTTTCATGTTGCATGTGTAAGATAAATAAAGAACTTGTTTTTTGTACAAGTGATGTAGAACATGACAATAAAGAGTTATCAATTTCATCAAGATGTAGATTGACATGAAATAAACATGACAATTTATTGCACTGACAGCATTGTATTGTTGTTGGGACATATTTATGGCGTACTTTGGACATGGTCAAAAAGTCTTTAAAATGCAATAAAAATTTGCTTTTTAAATTATATTTTTAAATTAAATAAAACATTTGTATTGTATCAGTGATAAAAATGTCTTCATGTAGGACATCATCCTTTCCTAAGGCCATTGAAATTCTCTCTCTCTCTCTCTCTCTCTCTCTCTCTCTCTCTCTCTCTCTCTCTCTCTCTCTCTCTCTCTCTCTCTCTCTCCTTACATAAACACCATTCCATTTCAATTTTTTGTTAAACTATGGTGATCAGAAATGGGAACAAAAAGAAAAGATGTTATACAGACTGATGGTAAAATATAGGGTCTAAACTGTCCTGTTATGATTCAAAAAAATTGTACTAGAGTTGCTATCATGTCTAAAATTCCATTGAAAATTTTAAAATTGTTTCTGTCAGTTAAGACCACACACAGGTGAGGCTTTGGATGAGCAGTTGGTGTTAATTTAAAGACAAATTGCTTAAACATTCCAAAATCTGAAGAAAAATCAGTTATATAATTTGTCACCCTCAGAATGAAACAGAAACTTTAACACAGAAATGAAGATATCAACACAGCAGGAGGAAACTAAACCTTCACACCTATATAATATCTAATGAACACACCTGTAGTTCAGGTATATTCATTCCATTAAATTCACCAACCTTGTTTTGGTTTTCATTTTAAAGAGAAATTGTCCCAATATTTGTCACTCGTACAGTTTTCACACTTCTACATTAAAATTCAAAACAAGGCAATTACTTAGATATATTTTCTATTGGACCCAGGCTTTGGATTGGGGACAGAATGTTTGTAAATTAACTCTGAATTTCACGGGAAGTGAATGGATTTTTAAACATAACCTACTGTGATCGTCTGCGGACATGTAGAGCTGGCTCCCCAAAACAGACCAACTGCAAAGATAGGATGAAGACATACCAACAAAATGTTCTTTGAGGTCACCCCAGGTGATTTATATCAGTTAAAGTAGAAAAAATACAAAGACGGACTCAACACTTTTTTGAATTACCTGTATTATCCACAGAGATCTGACAATTGACACTTTTATTCAAATATATATTCTTAATATTTTCTTTAATTTTGATAATGAACACCTGATTATCTCCCCTTAACTTCTATTTATGAAAGAGATATTTCAAGAGAGTATTCAGTAGATAAGACTACATATATCATTTGTTCTGTGTTATATTTTACTTCACAATGTAGGGTTATTGTTTTGAGTACAGTAAAACTTGTATATACCCCCCTTAGGGACACAAGAAAACTGATCTTTAAACGGAGGTGGTCTTGATATAGAGGTTGATTTGTACGCAAATGGTACTATTGGGGACTGCAGTCTTTGTGACCAGGGGGTCTTTATACATAGGTGGTCACTAAAGCAGGTTTTACTGCTTATCTTATCAATCTCTTATGCTGATAGTGCAACTTTCTCTCAGTCTCTGTAAACCTCTTAATTTTACAATATTCTTGTAAAATATATAAATTTACCATAATGCATGTAATATAATATAATATCATTTGAGGCAAAAATACATTTCTATAAATATAGGGACTATATTTTTATGAAAAGTATCCCCATTCTGAGTAATTTGGTTTATCTATTTATCCTATTGGTAACATATTTTAACTATTTTTGAGACATCTCAGTTTAAAAGAGATTGACGTTTTATATACAAAATAAAACTGACAATGGTGAACTATAATTTTCCCACTTCATAAACGATATCAGTACACTTCACTACAGAAAACAGCAAGCTCTGTTTGAGAATCACTATCTTTCTGAAATGTAAGTCCCATAACTCTGGCAAATATTGTCTGATGTTTTTTTCGTAATAAAACGCATCCTAGATCTTCTTGTTATAAAGCCTTAATACCAGAAACACAAATAGTGACAAGTTTACAAGTACAAAACAGAAACAACATTTTTACCTTCCACCTAACGCTATACCCTCATCAATTCTTTAATCATGGGATTACAAACACACATATTTTGACATGCCAAAATTGATGCAGTTTGTTATTATCTGTATTTCATATAAATGCATATAAAATAACTCAACAGTTCAGCATTGGAAACATAATACATGTGAGTGTGCATTGAAATGATAAATGTAAATAAATAAATACATGTACATTACATATACAGTTTTTTTATAAACCCCCCACCCCTTTTATTTACCACCTCGCTGAATGCCACTAGTGTACAATTTCATTTAAGGTTTCTCTCAACCTATCACCAAACCCCTTTATCATGCCAAATTTTTGCTAAAAAATTGTTGGCAATACAATGAGGTTTTTACTGTCATATATACATGTACACTGTTGACAAAAATTAACCAGGATGGTTAACACCCCCAGTCACATGCCTAAATTGATGCAGCTTTTTTTTTAGGTTTTTTTAATTTATTTCATATAGTTTCACAATTTTCAAAACATTAATGGGAAATTATTTTTAAACCAACTTGTACCATAAAACATCAAAATATCTAGTAGCAGTATTTGCTCACAATGTTTAAAATTGGTTTTTATTGTTCAGCAATTTGAATTGAAATTTAATATCTTATTTGTCACAGTTCCGTATTTACATGCATAAAAAAATTTTGTATCTCACAAAACTTGCCAATTCCATATTAAAACGAAATGATGGGATTTAGAATGACACAAACACATTAATACTTAATGGTTATTCATGAAAATTGAATAGGAAATTTGACTTTGTCACGGTTTGTTTGAGAAAAATTAAGTTATATCAATTTTGGCACTTCACTGTAAATTGTAAATATTCAATATATATTCGATTGCATTTATAATCATTATTTAAAACAAGATGGTTAAAATGATGCTGCAATCCATACAAAGGACTAAATTATTGACACCCATTTCTTTTCATGACCCATGCCCTGAGACCCAATATCATCAAATTTACTCGGTACACAAGCTCTTTCTTTTCATGATTTTAAGGTAAAAGTTATTCTGTAAGTGGACATGTTTGTATATTGATGACATACAATTGTAAGTAATGATAAAAATTATTGCTCATTTGAACTTTGGCAATATTAAGAATTTGTTTCTGCTCAAATTTTGAACAAAGTACTCAACATATTTATTCTCTTTTTTTTTAAGTGAAAATCATAAGTGTGATGCAAAAATTTACCTGTGAATGATGAAAAAATAGTTCCAGTAATATGTTTCCTAATCATTCAAACTCAAATATAAAGTCAAAATAATGATTTAAAAGAGCTTTAGTATTGAATAAATTTGTTGACTTTGGGTCCCAATGTTACATACTTGCCAAGTCTTCACTATAAATAGGGAGACTCCCCATTTTTTATGTAAAATTTTATTCAAGAAAAATGCATTTCTCCCCCATGAAAAAAATCAAATTTCCCTATTAATTCTTACTGAAATTAAGTCACACCCATGAGATTGAAAAACCTCCCCCATGAAAGTTTTTCAAGGTTGGCAAGTCGGATGTTATAAAATTTAAAAAAACTATCGAATAATTCTTCTGTAAAAGTATTGAGCAATTTGTTTATTTTTTATTTCAATTATATTTAATAAATTTGCCAAGATATATAGAGACATCACAGTTTTGTATTTCATGTATTATGACACAAAAGTGATATTGGATGTACATGTAATAGAATTCATTAACAGATCTGACTTATTAGTTATTATGATTGTTGAATGTTTAATAAGAAAAAGGCCATTCTACCTTAATTTTTGTTAATACTGAACAGGTGGGCATATTTATGACAATTTCATTATATGTATTGTATACATTGTTAGCTATTATTTGGGATATTTTATTTTATACATTTTTAAAGTTTTTCAAATAAAATATCAGCATATATGTGCATAAAGTAAATTAGATAATAAACAAAAATGTATAAAATATTTCTACACTCACCAAATCCTTGGACAATAATTCGAAATGGCAAAAAGAATAATAAAAAAGACACCTACCTCCCATCTTCTTCTATGTTAGTTTTTTTATTTGTTTACTTACAAACCCCTGACTGACGGCATGAAGTGCTGTGGTCAATTTCTAGTATCTACAGCCTTACAGCCCAATATATAAAAAATGTCTAACTCATCATTAAAAAATCTCTTAATTAAATGACTAATATTTAAAGTATACAAACATAATATACCTGTGTTTTGTGATAATCACTTTCATTGTATAATCACACAAACATTCAATCTATTGTTCTGACTTGATTAAAACAACACCATTCATTATGAGTCTTGATTGAGAAATAATTATTAGATTGATTAAAAAGTTGGACACACAAAGACCTAATTAAGATAATAGGTCTGGTCAGCAGATGTACAGGGGATGGTCACTTTGATATTGAAGGTGGTAGTTTGTTCTGTAGCTTGGGCAATCAGGGGATCAAAGGTAAAAGTTAGGTGGACAACAGATGGACAGATCTGCTACACATATTTTATCATTCTCTTTCTTTCTATTTTGCATTTTCTTGTGAAATTATTTCTCCTCTTATCAGCATCTAGGGTTTTCTCTGTATTTATTTGTCTCTCACTTTTTCATTCTATTTTCTTTTCTGCCAAAGGTATTTTAAGCTGTTTCTAATATTTTCAGGTATCCCTCTTTTACAACATCCACCCACCTACACTAATTTTCTTATTTTTTCTGTCAATCTGTAGCCTTCATTCTCTCATTATTTAACAGATATTCACTTTATTAATCTCTCATTTCTTCTGTCATTCTTGTATTTCCCTGCCATTAATATTAATGGAAAAACACATAATTTTACACCTTTGTATGTTGTGTTCAATCAGTTCTATAAATAACATTCTTGATGGATAACAAATAGATCTACATAACTTTATACCTTATATCAGACTCAATTTGTCAGTTTCTCCATCTGTCTGCCAATCTTTTTATCTTGGAATCTGTCTACATTTTGGGGGATATTTTTTACTTTAATTATAAACACCTACCTATTTCTTCTTTCTTTCCTTTTTAAAAGTAAGTATTTATGGACTGTAAAGTATCTATATTTTATCATCAATTTTTCGTTCTTTCTATCAACTAATTTCTTTACTCAATCTCAGTAAAAAATAAATTTCACTTATTGATCAAGTCTTTTTATATTAAAGCCTGTCTTTTTGCAGCCTTTCATTTTCACAATTTTAAGTATTTTTCATTATGTTTTTCTGGGAATACAGTACCCTTCATTTCATTTCATTACTCTAGAATTTATGCATCAAAACAAAATTTGAATATCCTTATCCACTACCCCTTTCTTTTTATCTGTCTCCCTCATTTCCTTCCATCTTTTTCTTTCACATTATTGCATGAAACCATCATACATTACCTGTATCTTATATTTCTATCTTTCCCTTCCTCTCTCAAATAATTGATATCCAGCACCTAAATGATCTCTCTCTCTCTCTCTCTCTCTCTCTCTCTCTCTCTCTCTCTCTCTCTCTCTCTCTCTCTCTCTCTCTCTCTCTCTCTCTCTCTTAATGTCACATTATATTAACATACATGTTAGTGTACAAAAGTGAGGAAATTTTTTATTTTTTTTATTTTCACATAATTTCACGTTTTCCTTTTCATCAAATAAATTTCTAATTAATAAAAGAATATAGATCATAGCATGGTATTAATAATTTTGCATCTGTCATTAATGGCGAAAACAGGTGGGAAAATGTTCTTTACACAAACTATGTAAAGTGACAACCCATGCAGATACATGTAGTCGTGAAAAATAGATATCCAGAATAATTTAAGCTACGTACTGATACAACCCTTAAAGACAAAATATTCAAATCGGAAATGATTTAATCTACACCCCTGAAACCCATTTTTGCCGAAAGACACATTTGGACTGGTCTAAGTCATTGATTTACAGAATTGTTCATTGTTTTTTGGGGGTTGATGACTTAAGTCAATGAAGTTCAATTCAAATAGTTTAATCTATACATATTCCTTTCAGTCATAGTACATGTAGTTCAATCTGAAATAATTCAATCTACATCTCTTGAAGTCAAAGGACCAGTAGTTCAATCTGAAACAATTTTATCTACATCCCTTCAAGTCAAAGTAACACAATCTGAATAATTGAATCTACACTCTTTAATACAATGTAGTTCAATCAGAAATAATTGAATCTACATCCCTTTAAGTCAAAGTAGTTTAACTTTTACAAGAAAATAAAATTTCGACTTCAACTGTAAATTTGTAAAATACCATTTTAAAATTTCACCTAAAATTGTAATAATTCCTTTCTTCTTTATCCAGTTTCATCATTAGTTATTCACTAATTTTCGTTTTTTTTTTTTCTTATACTCTTTCTTCTAATATCTTTGTTCATGACCTTGACCTTGAATTCAATAAATTATATGCATATTATAATAAAGCAGCATTAATTTTGTTTTCCAAAAAAAAATATTCTGGTTTTTACTCTATAGATTTATGTACATGTACAATAATAAATAAGATCTATATACTGAAGCATAAAAATTCTTGCATTCCTACTTATTTTTTAAAAATAAGACTAGGTCCAGTGTCATATGCATATACAAACAGTAAGGTCGAATTATTCAATACCAAACTGGGTTTCTCAAGAAACTTTCACAAAATATTTAGAAATTTAAGAATTTTTATGCCTGTTTATATTTACTTTTTGTTATTGTACATCAATCTATGTAGTTAAAAAAAAAAATTTTTTTTTTTGGAAAAAACATTTAACTCTAAATGAAATAAAAAATACAAAATATTCTTTTTACTTACTTTCTCTGATGACTTGTAATCTTACTACACAAATTTGACGACAGGAAGTCATGATACATCTGTTTATCCCGGCAAAGATTCCAATGAATTAAAACTTCAACCACATCTAAGTCTTTTACTGGCTTTTTTTTCTTGTGAAATATACAACTGTCGATTACCTATGTAACAATATTGCGGGCCATATGTTTTGACCCTAAGGCAATGGAAATAAAATTAATTTTGTATTCAGTAATGGACAATTCTTGGATTATTGACCAACAATAAAATTTCTTTTGATGTTACACTTTTATTTTCCATATACATGATTTTAATATTTCAGATGAAAAGAATTTTATTCAAAGGTGAAATTATTTTATGAACACCAGGGGCAATAACTCATCATTGCTGTATTGAAAAAATTCAAATAATTATGATACCTTTAATCATAGGGGCCATAAAACTAATTATGCCCACACTTCTAAAAAATATTCTTGTTTCTTGTACATAGCTCCTATATTATCTGTTTTTGTCTAAATCTGTTCTTTTACAGCTTTCATTTTTATAATACAATACATGTACATGTATATTATAATATAATATAATCACTCATAAGTGTTCATTTCATTTTTTAAGTCAAATCGATAAGCTGTAATTTCAACTAATAGTAAAACATTATTAAACAATTTATCTGGTTTTGATTAGTTAATTTTTAATATTTTAAATTTAGAAACATTCAACATTTTTTTACAACAATATATTTACCTAATATGGTGAAATCTCAATACCTCGCATTCACAGGAAGTCTCTTATTACTTACAGATGTTGGAACTTCCAGATAACCAACATTTTCAATAAACAAATTTTCTATTCTTGTTAGACAATGAATAGATAGACCTTTCCAGACTACTGCTTATATAGTTATAGGTTGTCTCTCTCCAGTCACAAAAAATTTGCCCACATACATCTTTACAAGATACAGTCAAACCTGTTTTCAGCAGCCACTGAAGGGAAATTAAAAAAGTGGCTGCATAAGACAGGTGGCCTTTGATTCCAGGTTGACAAAAATCAAAAGAAAATTGATTTCCATTATGCAGTGTATAGCAACACATGTGTATTCATATGCCAATACCAAATGGTTTGATGTTAAGATGATCAGGTGTTTAAATCATGTATAATACAGTGCTACCTGGCTAACCTGTTCATAGGTTTTGTGAAAATAGACCATATGATCAACCATCTTCAAAAAATGGCTGTTGAAAACAGTGTGACCAGTCATTTTGTCCTGAATATCACTGGTCGCTGGCCACGTTAGACAGATGGCTGCTGGTTTAGGTATGTTTATATAGTGAAATTGATTGGGGGGGGGGAATACTAACTGGCTGTTGAAGACAAGTGGCTGTTGAAAACAGGTGGCCTTTAAGGCAGGTTTGACTGTACCTGCTATAAGAGGAGATAACTCTGGCAGATAAATCCTGTATTCTGCAAGTATGGAATATAAATAGATTAAACTTTTAATTCATTCTTGGACCCAAAAAGGTAATTTTAATTAACAAGTGGTTTTTTTTCTATAATATTTTGTTTCTTTGGACATTAAATTTCGAGATAAGAATTTTTAGATATCCACACTAAAACATTACGATGTCCCTTTAGTGACATAAAATACAGCATAGCCAGAATTTCTACTCCTCTGATTTGGATATACAGTAAAACCTGCTATAGCGGCCTCTCTATATAAGGATTACCTGTTTATAAAGGCCAGTCTTTTCAATTCCATTGACTGCATACTTTAACTAAATTGAACCTGTGTATAAGGGTCACCTGCACATAAAGGTAAAATTTTTCTGGTCCCTTGGGTGACCCCTATATACAGGTTTCACTGTATTATAAAATTTCACTGTTTATCTTTTTCTTTTTATTATCTGTTTATAGTCTGATTTTTTTTACATCTTTCCACCTTTGAATTATAGAAAATTAACATGAGGAATTATTTTATACTATGAATCTACTGTCTTTTTATTTTTTTGTGATGTATGTGACAGTGGCATCCATGTAAAGTTAGTGGTGCCAAAGTAAATGCACCTCAGGATATGTGGCATTGTTGTCCATGTTAACCGATGGTGCCAAAAATAATTCATCATAGCATATGTCAGTTGTATCCATGTTAAGTATGTTAACCGGTGGTGCCAAAGTAAATACACCACATAATATGTGACAGTGGCAGTGGTGTCAAAGTAAATATACCATATAATATTTAGCAGTGGTATCCATATTAAGTCAGTGGTGCTAAAATAAATATAAGAGAGTATATGAGGCAGTGGTGTCCATGTTAAGCCAGTGGTGCCAAAGTAAATATACCAGAGTATATGAAGTAGTGATGCCAAAGAAAATACACCATAATATGTGGCAGTGGTGTCCGTATTAAGTCAGTGGTGCCAACGTAAAAATAAGAGTGTATATAAGGCAGTGGTGTCCATGTTAAGCCAGTGGTGCCAAAGTAAATATACCACATAAAATATGTGGCAGTGGTATACAATGTATACTATACATATTTAGCCAGTGGTGCCAAAGTAAATATACCAGAGTATATGAGGCAGTGGTGCCAAAGAAAATACACCATAATATGTGGCAGTGGTGTCTGTATTAATTCAGTGGTGCCAACATAAATATAAGAGAGTATATGAGGCAGTGGTGTCCATGTTAAGTCAGTGGTGCCAAAGTAAATATACCACATAAAATATGTGGCAGTGGTATACAATGTATACTATACATGTTTAGCCAGTGGTGCCAAAGTAAATAAACCAGAGTATATGAGGCAGTGGTGCCAAAGTAAATACATCACATAATATGTGGCAGTGGCAGTGGTGTCCATGTTAAGTCAGTGGTGCCAAGGTAAATATACCATATAATGTGTGCCAGTGGTGTCCATATTAAGTCAGTGGTGCCAAAGTAAATATACCACATATGTGGCAGTGGTGTCCATGTTTAGCCAGTGGTGCCAAAGTAAATATACCAGAGTATATGAGGCAGTGATACCAAAGTAAATACACCACATAATATGTGGCAGTGGTGTCCATGTTAAGTCAGTGGTGCCAAAGTAAATATACCACATATGTGGCAGTGGTGTCCATGTTTAGCCAGTGGTGCCAAAGTAAATATACCAGAGTATATGAGGCAGTAGTACAAAAGTAAATACACACAAAATATGTGGCAGTGGTGTCCATATTAAGTCAGTGGTGCCAAAGTAAATATACCACATATGTGGCAGTGGTGTCCATGTTTAGCCAGTGGTGCCAAAGTAAATATACCAGAGTATATGAGGCAGTGGTACCAAAGTAAATATACCACATAATATGTGGCAGTGGTGTGCATGTTAAGTCAGTGGTGCCAAAGTAAATATACCACATATGTAGCAGTGGTGTCCATGTTTAGCCAGTGGTGCCAAAGTAAATATACCAGAGTATATGAGGCAGTGGTACCAGGGTAAATACACACAAAATATGTGGCAGTGGTGTCCATATTAAGTCAGTGGTGCCAAAGTAAATATACCACATATGTGGCAGTGGTGTCCATGTTTAGCCAGTGGTGCCAAAGTAAATATACCAGAGTATATGAGGCAGTGTTACCAATGTAAATATACCACATAATATGTGGCAGTGGTGTCCATGTTAAGTCAGTGGTGCCAAAGTAAATATACCACATATGTGGCAGTGGTGTCAATGTTTAGCCAGTGGTGCCAAAGTAAATATACCAGAGTATATGAGGCAGTGGTACCAAAGTAAATACACCACATAATATGTGGCAGTGGTGTCCATGTTAAGTTATTGGTGCCAAAGTAAATATACCACATAATATGTGACAGTGGTGTCCATGTTTATCCAGTGGTGCCAAAGTAAATATACCACAGTATATGAGGCAATGGTGTCCATATTATTAAATACACCAGGGTATATGTGGCAGTGGTATCCATGTTAAGGCAGTGGTGGCAAAGTAAGTACACCATATGTTATTGATATAAAATGTACATGTATTTTTCATACACGTAAATTCATTAAATTCAAGTTGTGTCCCTTTAATTTGTTTTTTGTGTGCCACTATCATCACACAGTTATATAAAACTCCACAAGCAGTAAATTTAAAGTTGGGCCTAAACAATTGGACATCCCCCCCCCCCCCCCCCCCCGCCAAAAGTCAAATATATTATTAAGTGTCAGAGTTCTTACCATGGGTACAAATCTACATGTCACATCTCTACCCCAAAGAAAGACTTATTGTTTTACATCCAGCCAAGAATTTTTCACATAGATTTAGATGTCAACAGCTTTAGGTTAAGTGCAACAAATTTGCATCTATCCTATGGACTGATACCAATGCAATAAGAGCCGGCCTGGCTCAGTCGGTAGCACGCGACTCTTGATCATGAGGTTGTGAGTTCGAGTCCAGCTGGCGGCAGGTTGGTTTCCTGTCCTTCGGATGAGACAGTAAAAACTGAGGTCCCGTGTCACAGTAGGTGTCAGCACGTTAAAGAACCCTCACTGCTCAATGGCCAAAATTTGAAGCCCTTCACCATCATTAACTGACATCTCCATATGGGTGAAATATTCTTGTGTGGGACGTTAAACAACAATAAACAAACAAACAAAAAAACCAATGCAATAAGGAATCTTTTACGTGTCACCTCTGATGTGACACGGAATCTAAAATTTTATGTCTTATCAAAAAACCCGTGACTTTCACTTCCTATGACAAGTGTTCCAGGAAGTTAAAATTACTATCTTATGTGAATCCTAATTACAGTGTAAGACTTGGCATTGGGAATTGAACTTGGAACACTCTATTGCCAGACCACCACATGCAGTGAAAGAAAAAAATAATGAATACGATACAATCAAACAAGTTTTGGGTTTATGTGGTTCAGCTATAAAATATCCTTTTAAGGGTCATACATCCTTATTTGGAAACAAATATCTACCCTCGTCTGCTAAAAAGTGATGTAAGGAACATATACATGTGTATTTCATATTTATAATGTATAATATTTTACAGCAACCATTCCTTTTGAATAACATGGGGACAATATTTGTATGTGACAAAAAAAAATTTGTTATTTATCAATATTTTTTTCAAATTATGGAATAAAAAATGAATTGAAATTGGATTTCATAAATTATTATTCCTATGCATACAACAAACACTTAAAGTCACTATTGATATTCTACACCGATGAAATGACCATAAATATCAACATTATGAGTCAACTGATTGACCCCACTGATCAAGGACAATGTATCAATGGATCCAGCGGTTAGACTAATTAGAGTATGCTAGAGTACTCTACAGATTTTCAGTGTATTATCGAGTTGTGAGACTATATTTAATTAATAAACTGGTAATACATAGCACAAACATTCATATCTGATGTATTGTTTTCGATACAATATTATTTAAGTGTAACAACGTAACAGAAAAGATTCCAGTCTTGAGTTGGGATCTAGATCTACGGCACAGAACCTACCGGTAGTATGCATTTGTCCCGCATTAAATCTGTTTCATTTTTATCTATATCTATTTATTTGATGTGGTTTATGGATTGGATAAAAATTGTAAAATTAGATATAATAAATAAATAAATAAATAACTAAATAAATAAATAAAGGATCCTATGTTAGAACCACGTCATGTCGTTTGATTCAGAAAAAATCAATACAAACGGATGGCTGAAATTTTTAAGTCCCTATAAAAATAATTATCTAATTTTAAATCATATTTAATCATTTTAAAATCACTAAAACAGATTTGAAATAGTATAAAAATACAATAAAATGGTAAATTGTTTACTAAATAATGCATATATTTCCTAAAATTTGTAGAGTACTCTAGTTAACTCTAGCGTACTCTGATTAGTCTGACCCTGGATCCAGTAATAAGGACCTGACATCAAATTCTTTAATCAGAACAAGTTGTAGAAAATAGATTTACTGTGAATGGGGAAACACTTATAAAACATGAACAGGCAGAGAAATGAGGAACAAACAGGAGTTCTTTTTTTTTTAACCCAATGTACCCTTCATTGAACAGGTAATTTCAGAAAAAGGTGATGATTGCCAGTTTTTGGTCACAGACTTTTAATTTTTTTCCAAAATTATGTGGCAGCGCCTTGCACTCCTACATTAGTGGTGGACCCTAGCTTTAAAGTGGTGGACCCTAGCATTTAAGTGGTAACCGATACTTTAAATATCATCTGATTTAGGACAGTTATCTCTAGACCTTATCTGACATATACCTAAAGTTACAGATAATTAGGAGAAATCAACATCAATTTAGGAGGTGTTGATTCACAGTAATTTGAACTAGGATAAAATCAGATAATTTAGGGCATAATTAATGAATGATTTTCTCTGGGTTTTGTCAATGCCCAGGGAAATTGATTAAGTAACCATGTGCCTGGCTGATAGGTCAACTGATAGGTGGACTGGTCTGAACATGATGTGATTCCAATGTTGTCAGAGAATTTAAACAAAAGAATGCCATTCATGGAAAGATGCATTTGAATTTGATAACCGCAGATGAGGAGGCGGAACGTGATTTGTTAACTTGAAGATGTGTGAAAATTAAATTATTGTACATTGAAAAAATACACCGTAACTTGATTAATGAAAATAAAGAAGAGATATCATTATTAGAAATGTGAATAATTTTCAGGAAACAATATTTATTTAGTGTTTTGTGCCACCTTAGGGACACGAGAAATCAGTCTTTATAGGGAGGTGGTCTTTATATAGAGGTTGATTCGTACACAAATGATACTATTGGGACAGCAAAAAATGGTCTTTATGACCAGGTGGTTTTTATACACAGGTGGTCGCTAAAGCAAGTTTTACTGTATGCAGTATATACATGTACATGTACATGATAATAATAATCAATATTTTCATCAAAGATTTTTTCTGTGTGAAAGAAACTGTTAAGCATATATGGGTACTTGCAAAAACAAAAATTATCTTTCTGCATACAGGATAACTCATAAACAACAAAAAACTACAAAAGAAAATACATAAATAAAACAAACAACAACAAAATCCTGAAAGAAAAAAAATAAATGTGTACTTACATAGTTCTTACTTATGTTAGTTCCGTTGTCAGTTATGCAAGTGAAGTTTGGGGTTTTCATTTCACACCAAATATTGAAAAGCTACATTTACGTTTTTGTAAAAATATACCAAATGTTAATAAGTCAACAAGTCAACAACAAATATACTAGTTTATTCTGACCTTGGTAGAGCTCCTTTGATAATTAATAGAAAATTAAGAATAATTAAATACTGGTTGAAAATCCTAAAAACGGACAATTGTATCTTAAAATCTTTATATAGAGACACGTATGAACATTGTATACAAGTAGATCATACTTCGTCAAGCTCATGGCTCCAACAAGTTAAATACATGTTAAAATGGTTTTAATGATATATGGATTATGCAACATGTTGATAATGAAATTCGTTTTCTCAGTGACTTTAAACAAAGATTGATGGATGTTTTTTTTACAACAACAGAACAAATTTTTTAATGGTTCTTCCAAATGTTTTCTGTACAAGCATTTAGATGATAACTTTAGTATACAATTTCATCTGCATAAAAATGTGCCAAGTAATTACTGTAAGCTAATTTCAAAATTTCGCATGTCATGCCACATGCTCTGAGTTGAAAGTGGAAGATACCAAAATATTGTCCGTCAAAATAGATTTTGCAAGTGTTGCAATAAACATGATATAGAGGAAAAATTCCACTTTATATTAGTATGCCCTCTTTATGTCGTTTTGCGAAAAGAATATATAAAACCATATTACATTAGAAAGCCATCTGTTTTCAAATTGGTTCAGTTACTGTCAACACAAAATGTTTCAGAATTGTTAGGACTTGGTAAGTTTTTATTTTGTGCCTTAAAAAAGACAGACCTGTATGTACTGTAATTATGTCTCTCCTCCGCCCATTGATTTTTTTTTTCAATTTTAAGGTATATTTATTTCTGCAGTCTGCCACTTGTGTCACTATATCATATTGTATATTCAATTTCATGTTGTACAACACCTCTAAGCATGTGCTTTTGGTAATGAACTATCTAACTTACATAGTTACAATATAATAGATAAAATTTGTCTGCTTCCTGTTTATAATTTACAACCATTGAACATAACCTTCAAAGAAATGTGATGATACCCTTAATGATGAGTTATTGCCCCTTATTACAAGTTGAATAATTGATAGCTTTGTTAAAAAGATGAGGTGTTAATGTATTAATAATAAAAATTACAACATAAAAAAAAATGGTTTTAAAAGGGTGTACAGTTGTAGGAGGGCATGTTGCATACTGGTTATTCCAAATAAAAAAACAACTTCAAAGAGACAGGTCTTAACAAGGTGTGAAAAGAATCACCATTATAGTAATCTCCCCTGAGGGGAAGTAGTTCAATATGTTTCATATTATTATTTTATATACAGCACATTAAAACTTATTATACATGTAAATCACCAAAAAAGATTTTTATCTAAACAGTTGAAAAACATAAGATAAAAAAATAATACCTGTGTACAATTTCAAAAAAGGTAATAAATAAATAATAATTAGTAGTGTGGACTTTGCTGAATTAAAATATCATAAATATAATTATTAGAAATCTATTTATCTGCTTAATTCCTTCTCTCCTTGTGGATTCTATATGTATACATGTATGTTGGTACTTACATGTGTCCAAGACTAACACAATGGGCCCAGATGAGGGAAAATTACCTTTTTCGCTTTTTTTTTTTTAGTTTTTTTTTCAAACCGTTGACGACATGACATATATGCAAGACTAGTCTGAAATATTATTGAAAATAACACATATTTTAAATTCTGCTATACGACAGTCATATATACTTTACCAATTGAAAATTTTGATTACATACATTCCGCAAATTTTATGGTTGGTATAATAGCCTTATTTACAGTTACTCTGTTTCACTAAATGAAATGTCGAGTTACTTGTTCTATAGTGACTGTTAGAGTCAATTGTATGAATTGTGAGGATTTCTTCCTCACCTATTTCATTTGAATTTGACTGTGGACTCACGATGGGTGTAACCGGTCTACAGGGATTGCTTACTCCTCCGTGGCACCTGATCCCATCTCTGGATTTCCATAGGTCCATTTTTGTCCAATATTCACCAGATTTGTATGCGTGTCCTGGACATCAGAAGATTTATACTATGGTATCAAAGATTTTTATATTACACCCTTTTTGTAAAACATTGTCCAGAGCTGGTTTGCCTATTACATGGAAACAATTATTCTTCATCACTTATTGTTACCATACTGTGGATCTAGTCCACCACCACCACTAGCATCATCATCATTGTCATCATCATTATCATCATCATCATCATCATCATCATCATTTGGACTTGTCTATATACATGTACATGTACAAGGTATTAAGTGATACACAAAATGATATCACATTATAAACCAAAATGAACATTTGAAAAATATATAATTTACTATATTTATCCTTTTTTTAAAAGTTTGTAATTGCTACCATACCAACAAGTAAATTTGAAGCTTTTTAGTAATTAATTTTTTAAATCGATTAAAAAAATGAATAAAAGTATAGCTATAAATGTTTTTTGATTTACTACGTGGTTCATTTTGTATATATGTGTTAAATATGTGGAGCTAAATTGCTGCTTGGAAATAGAGCAAAATCTATACAACATCAAGCTTGTTATATGCCGCTAGTGCTGTAGGCCTAGAAATCGTCAATGTTATCCATCCGTGACCCCAATCTTTCCCAGCCATAGGCGTCGGAGCCGGGGGGGCTTTTTTGCAAAGATAGACATAGGTGTTGAAAATTGGGGCTTAGCCCCCAGACGTTTCTGGCGTGTGTGTGTGTTTTAAGTTGGTTTAGCCCCCCTCCCCACTTTCAATTTGCTTCCGACGCCAATGCCAGCTATAAGACTATAGATTGAACTATTTCGACCCCTCCTCTGGGGGGCAAGTTTTATACAATGCCGAATATCAGCTGTTATCTCTTGTCTGTCTAAAGGCACGTTCCGTAACAGTATGTGGTAGCCATCAGTTATCTATTTGGCAGAACATTATAGATTTCGCACGAACACACACTTATAATATAATACATTAAGAATGTGTCATTTTCGTAATTAATCACGGACAAACAGACAAATTTACACCACACGGAACCGATTATATCTTATTTTCTTAGTTTAATCGATCCTCTATCAGATATAACGTTTACAGTCAAATTCCTGCAGCTTACGCTTGTATATGCAGTCTGTAAATTTACATATATTTTCTTAGACTCCCATAGAAATAAGATCATTTTACACCGCCGGTCTTGGCCACTTATTTTGTTGATTCCCCGGTAATTATTTTTTTTGTCACTTCCTATGGAAAATTTAAAAAATGAAAATAGTTTCTGAACCATTATATATATATATATATATATATATATATATATATATATATATATATATATATATATATATATATAAATGGTTCAGAAACTATTTTCATTTTATATATATATATATTTATATATATATATATTCAACTATACTATAAAATCAATCAAGTTTCAAACTAATGTCTGCTTTAAGAAATTTCATTAGCATATAAAAAGAGCCAAATCATCTTTTACTTTTATAGTGAAAACCCATGTTATGTGAAGTTTTCGTAAATAGAAAAAAAAAATCAGCAAACTGATTTACTTTGTTTCAATACTTTCAGAAATACGTACCATGTTTTTCCCAAGAAATGATTCAATGAATTTTAGATTTGCTGTTTTAACGTACTGTAAACCTCTTAATTTTCGCGCACCCTTTAATTTCACGAGCGGTGAAATTAAAAGGTAGTGAAAATATATTCCAGAATTTTAAAGGGTTTACAGTATGTAAGCTACACATGTAAACATGAATAATGTGAAAATTGCGTGTATTTTGCGTGAAAATTATGTGAGATACTGGATTATGTATAAACGGAATAATACCAGTCTTTATATTCCGCCGATCTCCGATTGCTCGTGAAACGACAGTGGATAGAGGGCGTTGTAAATATGTGTTGGTTTCACACTAAAACACAACGGTATATTAAGCGGACATCATTTTCTTTATCAAATTATTTCAGTCGTTTATCACGATTGTGACTGGCATGTAGTCCTCACTTGTTTCTGTTTGATTTTAACTGTAAACTCACGGCGGATGTGACCGATTGATAGGGGACGCTTTCTCCTCCAGGACACTTGATCCCGCCTCTGGATTTTTCGGAGGTCCGTGTTTTTCCAATACATTGTCTCTTGGGCCCAGCTGCATAATATTTTCTCAATGCTTAAGTTCAGATTTATTTTATCATTTTGACGATATACATGTAGTTTTTTGAACTTCTGGATGTTACTGGAAAGATAACCCGTTATCATTTCTTCATTCACATAGAAAAAAAAACCTGGGAAAAATTACAATTTTCAGAATAAAAAATAGAAAAGGATACATCAACTATGGTAGATTAGGCAAAAAATCTTAGTATGTAGTCAAACTATATTTTGATGACTTCTCAAGTTTTCTTGAAATGAGCAGTAAATTTTATCATTATCTACAGTAGTGTGTCATAAATAAACAACACTGTCCGAAAAAGTTGAGCGTGAGTATTGGGTAAATAACTAAATTCTTTGACTTCGGTTCCTGCATCTCATGAAAGTTAGGTATCTGTGTTTTATATGATTTATAAAAAAATCTATGAAAATTAAATAAACCCAAGACAATGATTTAAGTATTTGAATAGTTCCTAGTTGCTCGTCTTGTGGTCGTCCTCTTGGTGTTTCTGAATGTGTATTTTGAGGCCGGACGGGGTGCTATCAAGACCTTTTCCGGAAAGTTATTATCGTATTACGTTTTGGTTTTTATTTATAGTATTTCAGAGCTTCGTCTTTATTGCGTTTGCAGCCCAGGTAAATAAAAGCACACTTTCAAGTTGTTTGTTGACACTGAGTAAAGCATGGACCTTGTGTCATGAATGTCAAAGCCGGCGAGACAGAACATTTGAAAAATGAGTTTCATTGTGAAAACTGTGAAAACCGTGAGAGATAATTGGAAGAAATCTGTACTTGCCGTCGCTGTGACGATTTATGGTGTAAAATTTGTGAACAGAAAATATGAGTAAGTTTGAGTCTCCATGATCCATCTCCTGTGGTCTGATTTTATCTAAAACTTTTTTTAATGACACAATCTTGTACAACACTAACTTACTTCACTTCTCAGGCACATATATGTTTATCTGCTCATTGTTCTGTTTAGTTAATTAGAGATTAATATCACCATTCAACGTGTGGGTTCGTTGAAAGGACCCATTCCTAATGCAAAATCAGCTATATTTCCCCCAATTTTGAGCAAAACTTTCCCAATTATGTTCACCATGTAGATCTATCTAACTAAAAAATAAAAAAACTGCTGAATTAATACTTTCATGTCTTCAGATGAAATCCATGTTGTCAGGTTAATAAAGAAATAAATGAATCACAAGTTTTGTATCTTTATTTTTAATTTTATTGGTTAAATTAACATAATAAATACAATATTATTTTTACCAAATTTAGCCCATTGCGATGTAAAAGTCCCAATTGAAAGGGTACAGGACCCTTCGAAAAAGGGTGTATTAGACCCTATTAACAATTTATGTTGCTGCCTGCATATACCCTGAATAATACAAAGAAAACACATTTGGTAAATTGTAACTTGCAACAATTTATTTATGATATGATCTAATGCATTGCGTACAACTCGGTCATTGTTCATTTGTTGCATCATTAAATACATCAGGTTAGGAAAACCACATGCAATCTTAATATATCGATGTGATTATCGTGTAAATTATGGGGAATAAATTGGCGTCTGCTCTAGATAGTGAGAAAGAGAGTTTTGAGAAATCTAGAATTTAATAAATTCGGGATATTTGTCCTTTATGTTTTGTACACTTTTCCATGTGAGAAGTAACAGATTTCAATTTTGATTTGTCACAACAAGCTCGCTTTGCTCGCTTACCTCCACAACTCAAATCAGGAGGGGAATCCGCTTAGTTTAATAAATAGACATGCTCTGTGAGGACAGTGATGAATACAGGAAACCAGATTAAAATTGCACTTTCATTTTAACAAAGCTTTTTAGATCATATGTATGTACAACTCATTTTCTACCTCTGTACCATAAAGAGCTCGCTTTGCTCACTTGTTAACCTGGAATCATATCAAATGCCTTTTGATATATACAGTAAAACCTGCTATAATGGCCACCTGTATGTAAGAATTACCTGTTTATAAAGGCCAGTTTTTTCAAGTCCCTTGACCGCATACTTCAACTAAATTGAACCTGTGTGTAAGGGTCACCTGCACATAAAGGTCAATATATTCTGGTCCCTTGGGTGGCCCCTATATACAGGTCTCACTGTACTTGTGTACTTGTACAAAATGAAATAAAAAGTTTTTCCTACCTACCTACCCTAATTTTTTAGGGGGATGAAACTGGATACATCTATAATTTTATGCCTGATTTCTAATCATTAGGTTTGCTTTGCATGAATTTGCCTGTCCTCTTATATCAGTTAACAGCAACAGCATATATTCTAGTCCAGAGCAGAATAATAACATTTAGAATCATAGTAGAATCTGAGCATAAATTTATCATGTCACACCCATTACAACAGATAATACAATGTTCTCTTTTTACAGAGTGTACCTCATTGTTCATAATAACTCATTATTTTAATATTTTGTAGGGAAGATTTGCTGAGGAGGGATTATTGTGCAGAAGCCCGGGTATGTTAATATCAATATACATTTTTTGATACTATGTAATCGTGAAATAATTGTGAAAAAAGTTAATATCAATATTTACAATAGTGTACCAGGTATTTGTAGAACTGGAAATGTTCCATATGACCCATGGCTAGTGTCTCAGTCAGTCAGGGCATTCTCCATGCATATGTTGCAAGTGGGATGCACTAGGTTTGATTCCTTATCCGGGTCATATCTAATAAATCTGTAAAACAGTTAGATAGTGTTTCATCAGAGTAGTAGATATACATGGAGGATGTGAAAGTCACTTGGCTTTGGAAATTGGATTGTGACTTGTGAATGGTGTTGTGTTATGTTTGACTGAAACTTTGTGAAAATTCACTTTATGCTGATGAAATTTGCATAGAAATAAAAAGTTATTGACAAGACGTGAAAGAATGATAAAATAATTAAAAAAAACCAAAAAAAAACCAGTTGAATCTCCTTATGTCAAAATCGGATGAGTCAAAATTCCAGATATGTCAAAATTGAAGGCCTGTCCCGCTTTTTATGGATAGAACAATCTATCAATTAAAAAGTTTTGTTATCTCAAATTCCAGATATATCTCGAAGTAATAGGGGCGATCCCATGATTTTCGAGATAACGAGATTCCACTGTAGATGGTGTAGATTATGGTTCAATGTATAAGGTGTTTTATTTGTGAACAAACAGGGATTTTCCTCGGTTGAAGAATCATTTCTCTCCTGTTTATGAATTATTATAGGGCTTCTGTTACCTAGCATAGGTGTTTTCTTATTTAGTCCATTTCGTTCAGTTTTGTCCAAATACTTTGTACTCAGATCACATGATATCGACAGAAATGTGCCCAAGGTAACTTCCGGCTATGAAATTTTTATGTTGATGACATTCAATGATATCTTGTTTCAGTTAATTAGAGAGAGAGAAAAAAGTTAAGCTAAATATTCTTTCTTGCAGAATTGACAAGTGTTTTGCCTTTCCTGTAGACTGCTTTTCAAATCTGACTCCTTCTGCCATATCTAATCCATATTTTTGGCCATCTATTTGATTAATGCTTTAACTGGAAATGATGCAGGTCACATTTTTCTGTGAAGCTGCATACTTATATGACAAACTGTGACATAATGGAAATCTCGAATAAAGGCCTATTGGAGTATTGTGATTTCCGGTTTGAACAATATCAGAACCTGAGTCAATTATATTACAAAATTTGTAAGTTTACTTGCAGAAGGCCATTTGTCCGGATACATTTTAACACAGTTTTCTCCCCCACCATTAAAAAAGTAGAATAGTGTTGAGTGTCGCTTAAATCACCGTACAAATATGCAAATCTGTCCAGGAAGTTATCACAGTAAATAATTTTACATATTGTAGAAATATGGAGCCACCAGCATAAAAATAGGAGAAAGAGCAAGAAGGATAACTGTGTTCCTGAACCCAGCAGCAGCAACCGGGTAAAATAATCATCTCACTATTATTTCTCCTTATTCCTGTGACACATAAATCTTATGTTAAAGTTTTGATTAGTTCCAGTGTACTGTATAATTGACTGCCTGAGGTAGGCTCCAAGTAAATGGAAATGTATATTTTCAGAGCAAGGACTCTAAAGATTGTCTGTGCTATTGAGTCTTGTTTTACATATTTCCAGAAGTTTCTTATTGACATGGAGGAGTCCTCTGCTATAGGTTTCAGTAGCCGAAATTTAGAAGTATGCCGTAAACCTTTGCCAGCTACTGGGTAACTTAAATCAGAGACCATGGGTTTATGTCTGTCTCATTTGAAAGACCCATGAGTGTTATAAGTCATCTAGCACTAGTCGCAGTGATAACGTGTGTTTGTAGTGGGGGTGTGGGGGGAAGGGTGGGGCTAAAGGTTTTTTCTGTCAGTCTGTCCAGTTAAGGTTTGGTTAAGATTTTGATTAAATATTTTGTACTGGTACTTGCTTACCATTCACTTTAAAAACTAATGAATCTACAGGTAGGGGACATCAGGACTATCAGAATGCTTGATTCTTATGGCAAAGGAATAATCCCCCCCTCCCCCTCACTCCCATTTTCAGAAGTCTGATCAAAGAAGATTTGAACCTAAATGAAAGTACCTGCAAGTACCTTTAGGTTGAAGTAATAGTTATGATTTATAATTGCTCTGTCAAATACAAACATCTTGATATACAAGTTGACAAAGTGTTGTACATTTCAGAAATGCTGTCAAACTTTTCAACAAGAATGCAGCTCCTCTATTACACCTGGCAGGACTTGAGGTGAATTTGGTCAAGGTAGGTGTCCCTACTGCAGAACAATGATACACTCCAGTGTACATTTATGAATTGTATTCTATATAATCAAAGATTCTGGTAAAATAAACAAAATGACTCACTTCTATCATTATGACCATATTTAGTAGAAGTTCCAACTTTGACATTGGTAGAAGTCATAAACAAATGGTATTTTTTTCAGACTGAATATGAAGGTCAGGTGAAGAAGTTTTTGGAAGTTTTGGAGAAAAAAGATACAGACGGAATTGTGGTAGCCGGTGGCGATGGAACTCTGTTGGAGGTACGTTTACCTTTACTTTAGAGATACAGAAAAAATTAAGTCCGATGATTTTAAAAATGTCTATCCATTGTAGAATATTTCACATAACCATTTCTTGTATCAGTAATGCTACATATAGCTATTTTGCATACTTAAATTCAGATTCAGAAATCTGTGCAAATGGAATCATGTTTTGACCAAGAAATTTGAAAATTCAATGACTGGAGTTATGTCCCTTGATTTCACATGACCTGTTCACTGAATATATTTTGAGTGCTTTGGATGAATTAAATTTGAATCAATCTCATACAGCCCTTGAAGCTCATTTGGATTGGACTGTGTCACTTATGTTTAGCAGAATCTACTGTTTTCAGGGGTAGATTTTCAGACTGGATTTAAAATATGTTAATAAAAATATAAAAGTGTATTTATAAAGTTGTCAAGCATCAGCATTCGGTTTAGGATTAAATGTTATCAATTTCTATTCTTGTTAGAAAGCTGCCTAATTTTTGTGTTTCAGTTTTTGATTTAAAATATTTTGTTTTGGTTATTTACGAGTTGTTGTACAATTTGATGTAATTGATTATTTGCAGGCTGTTACTGGCATAATGAGGAAGGAAGATCGGGTAAGTGTTAAGTCTGCCCTCATTGAGCATACTGTTGAGAAACTTGGGGTTAAAGGCTTACAGGTGCTCTTTTGGGGTTAAAGGGTTACAGGTGCTCTTTGAAAGAGGTCAATCACTTTTTGTCATTAAATATTTCTATTAAAGAGGCATTATATGTAGCTGTGTTTTTCCAACAATTTTTCTTTTTCTTTTTACTACATGTACTAAGACTGATGTACCATCACCCAAATGTCTTCAATTCCTACATATTTTGTGAAAATTGCTTGAGAAACCTAGTTTGGCGATTATTCTTTGACTGAATGATTAATTCAACTTCACTATTTGTATATATATGAATACGACACTGGGCCTGACTTTGTTTTCATAAAACATATTATAGGAATTTAAGAATGTTAATGCCTGTGTATGTCTCATATTTGTTATTGTACATAAATCTAATTAGTATAAAACAAAACACAAAACCACAGCTAAAGCCCCCCTTTAATGAAAAAGAAAATCATTTTCTGAATGATTCTTAAAAATTGCATCACTGATTAAATCACATTGTGTGATAAAGATCTACAGCATCTTAAACCACATCAATTTTTGTGATGAAATATAAACTTATGTAGAAAATTGAAAAATTAGATATAGATATGTATTTGGAGTACCTTTACCACCCACCACAGAGGTGACATATCAAAACAGTTCAAAATTCACTTTTTAGGCCTCCAAGCCTGAGTGTTCAGGCTGAGAACATTGTGCTTTAAACTACATGTACAAAGTTTCTCATCTCTGGTCAGTCTGGAATTTTAGCCTCTCACTGGACCCTATGCTGATGATGTGATGAAGATTGCCAGTTTACTTTTGGAAGGCCAGCAGTCTTCCCCACTGGACATTGTCCCCTCATTTTCTCCTTTGTTTATATACTAGCTATAGTAAAATCCATATAAGGTGGCGGGGCGGAGTCTTGTGAACCCTTTCATGACCTGGATGAGTTTAAATTTTAGGTAATAAAGCCAGAAACTGAAATTACACTGACTAGATTAATCATTCCTACTTGTCACCATACATAAGAGAATATCCAATGAGGAATAAAAAGTTTTTCCTGTATAGCTTATCATAACCTAAACGTTTGTAGAATCATCCCTACGATAATTAAAAGGTTACTTCGCCCCCGCCATCTTACATGTATGTGAATCGGACAATACCACCACAGAACAATTGAATTGTTGTATGCAGTATAAAACACACACAAAACAAACAAAAATGTACAAACAAACAAATAAACAATCTTTATTTATATGATATTGAAAATGTGTCACAGGTGACTGGCTAGGATATTACATTTTTCTTTTCATTTCTGTTGCAGGAGTTCTTGGAAAAGATTCCAGTGGGAGTTATTCCCCTTGGTAGCACAAATCGATTTGCCAAGCTGCTGTTTGGAAGTGACAAGCAACAAGTCAGGTTAATTTCTTTTCATATTTGATAATTTTAATATCTAGATAGTGCAATGTTTTTTTTCGTTATTCAGTAATGGTCTACCTTTATATTAGCATAGTAAAAAGAATACTGCAGTATTATGCTGGTGAAATGATGATAATGTTGAAAATGACACCAAAATATATATAAAACTACAGTAAAATACAGGAAAATTTTGCAGGACTTTATTTTCGCAGAACACTGGTCCTATATTTATTCATGAGATGATATTTTCACGATTTTGAATGCCCATTTCTTCATAATATTATCATACTTTGTTACAAAATGGTCTTCGATATACCCATATTTTGATGTCAAGTCACAATAAATATCAACTTTTTTCTGAAATTTGTCCTTTTCTTTTATGTCTGTTGATGAAAATCAAGCTGAAAATGTGCCTTTTAGTATCAGATTAGAAAATTAAGTGAGACTCTTATTTTCCCTAGCAAGAGCTCTTGCAAAAATCTTGCATAAATGATATTTTCGTGAATACAACCAGATTTACAGTACACAAAACAATACTGCCAGAACCAACAGCTTCGTCATGATAGCTTGTCTCAATTAGTTCAGTGATCTGATATGGACGGGGAACATCTGCAGCATATTGATGGCATTTTTAAAAGTTACATCTTAAATCTTTCAGATTTTTGTTGGACTCGGCCATGGCAGTCGTGCAGGGTTTTGCCAAAAAAATGGATGTTTTAAAAATTGAGGTATGTATAGGTAAAATTATTACGAAATATTCTGAATTATGTATTCTTCCGCCTTTTTTTTCCCATATGAAAAAAGTTTCAATTTGGAATTTAAAAATAAAGAATGAGATGAACGTCTCAAATTAAGTTTTTCTGTATTAATAAGAATGTTGTTTGTTTTCCCATTTTTTTTTTTTACCGTGGATCCAGAAGTTATGAGGTAGGGAAATCTCTGCTGAAAAAATCCATTTAACATATATTGTAATTCAGTGGAACCTGTTTTGAGTGATCACATCATCTCAGGGCTCTACAACACTAAAAAATTTCACTCTTCATTTGGCCAGCGAACCAGAAATTTTACTAGCCAGCCAGGAACTTTTACTCGCCAATATATATATATATATATATGTGTGTGTGTGTGTTTTCTTAAAAATAATCCACTGGATGAAAATATAGAAATGAAATAAAATATTAATTTTCTAAGTTTATGTAACATTTTATTGTTTCAATCCATATAAAACAAGGTTATTAACTGCATGTTGAACTTTTTGTGCATTTTTTATCAATCCAGGAGTGTTTATATGCCTATATTTTTCATATTTGTTGCTCTAATATTGAGGCAACCTTAAACTTTGTTTTTAAATTTTTAGCTCCAGTTTCTTTTCGACAGAATTTACAAAAAGGAGACTGCCCACAAGAATTGTAAATTTTGTCCGTAAGTTAAAATCTAGAGTCCAACACCCGTGACCTGATCGTCAGACAAACACCTATACAGTTCTTTAATTTATAGGTGTTTGTCCGACAATCGAGTGTTTGACTCTCGACTTTAATTTACAGATAAAATTTCCAGTTCCGACTGTGGTTAATCCCTTTGGGGATTCTGTTGCGGTCGTTTTATTGTGTTCCCCCACGATAAATCGGCCACGATAATCCCCAAAGGAATTAGGTTGTGGTCTGCTTGTCCTCCTCGTCGAACACTAGGCCGAACTTTCTGCCCCGATTTTACCACTTAAAAATCGCTGAAATTAAAATCGAAATCGGGGCAGAAAGTTCGGCCTAGTCGAATACTAGCCATAACTCTGTTCCAGTATTCCTTTAACCAAGATCGTTTAAACTTAGTAGTGTCTAATGATGCTTCTGTTGAAATCGACCGAGAAAAAAAAATGTCATCGTGTGTGTTAGGAAAATTTCAAGTCGAAAACGTGACAGCAATACAACGTGGTTTTATACAGTAATCCACGTGCGTTAGATGCTCTAGTTAACCAAATTGGTTGCTGTAAAGCGCATAACCGACCATGATTTCGATAATGTAATTTCACAGTGAAAACGGACAAACTTTTGATTTCCGGTTCGGGGGAAAAACTGGTCGGAATGTGGCGACTGAATGAGGATAAACACTCGCCAAAATCTAAAAAATGGTCGCATTTGCGAGTGATTTGGTCGCATTGTAGAGCGCTGCATCTGGTATTGAAATATGGTCATTTAAAAAAGAGATACAGTTGAAGCTGTCTTGAGAGGCCGCACCATCAGCCAATGAAATGTGGTCTATCATGACAGATGGTCTCTCAAAAGAAGGATTATTTAACCATCTCAAAAAGACAGGTCGTGTTTTATGACCCTGGTCTCTGAAGACAGGCTTCACTGTATCTTTAATTGAGAGTTTTTTTAAGAAGTGGTCTAAAAAAAAACAGGTGTTATTTTATGAAAGTGGTCTCTCAAGACAGGTTCTGCTGTAACATTATGTTTTTGTTTTATTCAGAGTGATGATGGGAGGTCGACATATGCAATGACGGGGCTTGAGACGGGAGCTTACAGAGATGCTGAGCTTCAGAAACAAAAGTAAGAAATTGACAATTTCAGAGCCATGTTTAATCCATGTTTGTTTCTTTGTCGTATTTCATCCAATGAAGAATCTGTTACCTCTTTGGAAATGTCAAAAGCACATGTAATAATGGAATTTTTTTAATTTTTGGTTGTAGATATTGGTATTTTGGACCCCTTAAGTCCAGGTGGACCTACTTGCGAGCTAGTATGAAAGATTGGCCACCTGTGCTGAAAGCAAATATCAGCTATATTTTGGCAACGGAGGAAAATATGAAACCAAAGTATGTGACGAAGAAACAGGACCAGAACCAAACTCAAGTTAAGCGAACTTGGTCAAATTTGTTTGGTTTGTTTGTAAAACCACAGCTGAGAAAACAAGGTAAAACATGATTTGTTTTTGAAGCACAAATGTTTCCAAGGGTGGCCAAATTCAAATATGATTGCATAATAGATGTACCTTTTCTACTACATGTATTAATGCATTTAATTCCCATTCATATTTTTGTGTTGGAGATTTGGTGAGCTACATGAGATAGACCTCTGTCAAAAATTGTAAATAATCTTAACAGTATTCTTACTTATTTGGTTAATCATACAGGTTTAAGATGTAGGCAGATTAAATGTTGTTCAATGCCAAACTCAATTATTATTTTTTTTAATTATATGATACCTGCCATGTTTTAATGTTTAAAGAAAGAACCTGGTTACAGTGTATCCAGATAGAGACTGCTGGTCTTCTGCAAGTAAACTAGCAAACTTTCTCACAAAATCAGCTTAGGTTCAAGTCAGCCTCCAACCAACCCTTGCAGAGTAGAGGTTAAAGAGGTCATGGTTTAAAGCGTGTCACTCTAATTACTTGGTGATGGGGGCCCCCAGATGGATGACAAGTACATTCCCATAATACATACACTTACAGACCTATGGGCACAACAATATCTAGTGTTATTGAGTATTGCAGTGACTGTAATTTGTTCATACTTCACTATGTTGTGTATACAAATACAGATCGGTAATCTTGAAATACCTGTTCAAAAGTTCTTGTTTACATATGATATACATGTAGGCCTTCAAGTATTCTGGCATTTATTGAGATGCTCATGAGAGGTGTCAGGATTTCTGTTTTAGTGACAGACCTTTTAACGCAAGGACCCATTTATCTTGAATTTTATTACTTGTTCCCGACAACTTCAAGATAACGAGGTTTGACTGTACTATATCTTTAATTGAATATAACTACCAAATACACACAAGCCTAGTGTTTACAGCCTTGTCTAATCATCTAAGTATCACTAACCCTTTGTCGTAAAAACGTTTGTAGTTGTTAGTCAGCAGTGCAGCTAACATTGATCTCTGTATCTGAAAAGCTACAAAAATTGTTCTTATACATGCTAGAAACAGAAACAGATATTGAAACAGTGGAAAAACTACTCCAGAAATTTTGTCAATGCCCCTCATTTCCAGATCTCCTTAGTTTTTGAGTTGACCTGTTGAGTACTATATTGACTTGTTTACTGTGTAGGTTGGGGACTTGCTAACAGGTAAGACCTCTTTTAACCTTTTGTTTCTATACAGGGGGATTGTAAACTCTACTGTATAATGATCAATGTTTTTGAAATCTACAAGTTTTGATTTGTATTACAGTAGAACCTATCTTGAAAGACCACTGTCATGAAAGACCACTTGTCTTCTGAAACCACAATCTGGAAACCACTTGGTTAAATAATCCTTTAGATAAATCCTCTTTTGAGCAACCACCTGTCTTGAGAGACCACATTTGAGTAGCAGATTGGGTTGTCTTTTAAGACAGGTTCAATTGTAATTAGATTTTGATTTTTTCAAAATTCTGTTACCATTGTTTAGAGTTTTTGTTTAGAATATTCTATATCTCTTCCACAGATGTATTAGAAGAAATCGATGATAATGACAATGACGATGATGAAATGGTAGAGGAAGGTGTATCTACAGTAGAACTTACTCTTATGGCACCTATATTAAAAGAAGCTGATCAGGTAAGATTGGACACAGAAAGGGTAGAGTTGTCTTGAAAGACCACATTTCAGTGGCAAATGGGGTGGTCTCTAGGTAAATGCCCACTAGTCCAAAGGTCAGCTAGTCAGAAGGTCCATCAGTCAGAAGGCCCACTAGTCCGAAGGCCCACTCGTCCGAAAACTAGAGAATTGACATCATGTATGTAATGAGGATAAGTACAATTCAAAGAAGTGAAACTTCTGACCCAGGGATTTTAAAACTCTCACTCTAACATTTTGCCATTATCCAACCATTTTCAACAATCATGAAACTAAACTTGAACAAAATCCAATTCTCATCATTCATAATCACTCAGATGTCATTAGCTTTTTGATCTGTGCATTGGCTCTGGAGAAGATGATATTCAAAGAGGGATACTGTCTGGGACATATTTTATCATGCCCTGGATCCACACATGAAGGGCCAAAATGAATACCCTTGATAGAGTACCTGTAATATTTTATGTACAAGTACACCAAGCTTCATCAAATTTGAGAAGTTGAAAATGTCAAAAGTATACGACAGAGAAGCAGGGACAAAAAGTAGGTCAAATTTCAAGGTCCAAGGTCAAGGTACCAAAGAGAAATAGTTTTTTTACACTCTGTTAATAAAATAGTTTTTAATAGTGATCTAGTCTGTAGATATGGGGGGGATATATTTATATCTCAAATGGTTGATGCTTTTAGAAAGATTATTTAACGTGGTTTTTTCCCAAAAGGTCACACATTATGTAATTAAAAAACACCCCCCTGTTTTCTGACACTCTCATAGAAAAATCACACCATAGCCAACATAAGGAATTCTCTGTTAATCATCACCACTCCAAAATATGATGGGCAAACAAAACAGAAATAAATTTCTATGCTCCATATACGTTTTTCAAAAAGTAAGGGAACATAGAAATAATGATTTTTATGAATATATTTGGTCTATATTTTTTATAGAAATATAGAATCTTTAATTTATATGAAATCATAATACTTCATGTCTTCATGGAATGAATATGTTGAAATCCGTAATAAAGTTTTAGTTTCCAAAACTCCATATTCACTTTATTTTGTTGTAAATCTAGAGAGTGTTATGTCCTTGACCCTAATGTTTGGACTTTTGGATCAATGATTAGAAAACTTCCTTGACAAGTGGAGGATCCTGAGATCAACACCCGGTATGGCCACAACAATCTTATCAAATTGCGTTCTGACTAAGGATACTCAAAGACAGTCGGACAAATGGGCCTTTGGATTAGTGGGTTTTCAGATTAGTGGACCTTTGGACTAGTGGACCGCAATTGGTCTCTCAAGACAGGTATATAATTAAGCATGGATTGTCTGAGTATATTGATAGGCATGGATTGCCGATGTATTCAGATACAATTTTATTTTTATTTCCGGAATTGTCTGTTGTTTTTATCTGAGTCATATAACGCTTCTTTTCTGCTGATTGATGCGTTTTAAGACAATGTGGTTAAGGCCAACTCAAGCGCTTATTTAACCTATGGTAAATGAAGGTTAAACTAAAATTGGGTATGATAATGATATACCTAATAGGCATGGTAGTTATATATACTTGTTTGTTTCATCAATACATCTATCACCGGGGAAAAATGTGTATACTTTTCCGGCGACAATGAAAAACGATAAGATGCTTCTGGATATCCAAAATTACACCATACACTCCGAACCCTAAAATCCAACTAAATGAAAATTTTACAAAAAAACTATGTACATAAATAAGAAGTCCATCAAAAGAGTCAATCATAGCACGATCATGGCGATGAAAAGTCTTAAAGGGGGATTAAATATGTAAATGGACATTACTCATTTGACAAATGAACATTGAATGATGATTAAACAGAAATTACAAATCAAATGAATACACTACAATGGAAATAAATGAGTAGTCCAGATGTAACAGTCTTTTGTATGTAAATAATTCCTGTGTTTCGAAATAATTTCGACATTAAATTTTGATGAAAAAGTAAATAATTAAAATAGCAAAATATAAGATAAAGTCAAATAAAAATAAAAAGTCCGAATTCAGTTGTTTATCAAAAAATTTCTTTGTGATACATCCCTAAATTTATTACCGTACATGTAAACATCAAAATATTTGCAGCAGTTTAAGTTAGCTTTATAGTTTAAAATATTTATTTCACGATTTGTGCTGATTTAGTCTCGATTTTAATCTGGTAATAACAGGCGTTTTACCGGATTTTCGAATGACCATATAAAATGACATCCAAGAGAAAGTGAAACTTGCTAACTGACACTGGGTTTTTGGGCACAGCGGTTAAGAATACCAGAAATGTAACAGACAGTGGCCCAATAAATTCAAAATCTTTAAAACAGAATCTCTTATGATGAAGTGGTTGAAAGAGTTGTTTTCATGACTCTTTTCTGAATGAAAGCGAATCTTTTCATATGCCTACGTGTACTAATTATAGTCAAAGTCAAAGATGATGTCCATGACCATTTTGGAAAGATTCCGTAATGTAGTAAATCTATCGTGAGTAAGATTTATAGTATTAGGACAATAAATCTTGAAATAAAGACATTCATACAGTAGATTGTTTATTTCTGTTTTTCGTTAATCTATACTATGGTAAATAATTCAACTGACACCCTTTTCCCATACTCTAGCTTTTCAGACTTTTTTTTGTATAAATACATGTTTCGATACATGTATCAATAGTACTGTGAGTCTGATTCTTAAATTTGGTGAAATTTTGTTTATTTTTGTGGACGGCTTAGCATATACCTTATACAGAAAATTGAAATGTTAATTTTTTTTTATCATGAAAACTGTAAGTACAGCTCCTTCCCAAAAGTTTATAGACATGATCATTTTTGTACTATGTACACGTATTTCATATAAAACCGCATTTTTTCAAAAAAAAATATTGTGAAGTCATTTCCTATCGCATTTGAATAGAATTTTTACTGTTAAACAGAGAATGTTTTCAAGTTTCGTTGCTTATTTGGGTGTTATTTTCTAATTTGTAATTTAAAAAATCTGACAATTTAAACAAAAAGTCAAAGTTAGATATCTCAATTTTTCTTAAATAAATACGAATTTTTCATCACAAAAATTATACTTTCTGTTTAAATTGATGAATATTTTAATTTCTAATTCAGAAAATTAAAATTAAAATATATTATTTAAACTGTATTCAATTCTTTGTTTTACAGTAGAAATTTTATTGAAATGCTAGACCTTTTCCTATAGTTTCCAGGGGGCCGAAATTTGACCTCATTCCCATTACAAAGTACATAAGGTTTTTCCCAATATGACAAAAAAGATTCCCAATTTTGGTTTCGTGTTGGCAATGCACCAATAAGAAAAAATAAATTAATATATGGGGAAATGCATTAAAAAACAGATTCCATTACATTTAGATTTCTGTGTGCACAAACAATTTTTTCCAGTTTGACAGAAATTCCCCTTAAAATTCCCAATTGTGTCGCCAATGGCATTTTCCCAAAATTTACAGAAAAAGGCGTGGATGCAATAAGAAATGGCTTCGCAATATTTTTTTTTAAAAATTGTGGTTTTATTTGAAATACATGTATATAGTAAAACATCAATGTCTATAAACTTTTGGCAAGTGATTGCATTTGTAAGGGATGGAAAATTGAAGGTTATTTGCTGTGACAACAACATGCATGTACAGGTATTAAACACATGTATAACACATACGTCATATAGGCATACAATAAAGAGAATTTAACATATTACAAAAAAAACAATACCCGTAGTGAAAATTTATTAAGGTTACCATGTACATATACTAGGATTACTACTACTAGAACTGTACTATCTGACAAAATAAAACAAAACATTTTACCTACCGTACCTACCTACCTACCCAATGTTCAAAATCTGGGTCAGAAAAGGGTAAACTTCCAATATTTTAATTTAGGCCTTACTGATGTATTTAGTTAGCCATGGATAGCCAATGTATTTAGTTAGCCATGGATAGCCAATGTATTTAGTTAGCCATAGATTGTTTGTGTATATACTATAGTTAGGCATGGATTACCGATGTGTTTAGTTAGCCATGGACAGCTAAAGTATTCAGTTAGCCATGGATTTTTGTGTATATAGTTAGGCATGGGTTGGTGTATATAGTAAGCCATGGATTGTTGGTATATTTAGTTAGTCATGGATTGTTTGTGTATATAGTTAGCCATGGATTATCCATCCAATATTTAGGCATGGATAGCCATTGTATATAGTTAGCCATGGATAGCCAATCTATTTAGTTAGCCATAGATTGCTGTGTATATAGTTAGGCATGGATTGTCGATGTATTTACAGCTATGGATATCAAATGTATTTAGGTATGCATAGATTCCCAATGTATTTAGTTACCCATGGATTGCCAATGCATTTAGTTAGCCATGGATTGCCAATGCATTTAGTTAGCCATGGATTGCCAATGCATTTAGTTAGCCATGGATTGCAGATGTAGTTAGTTAACCATAGATTGTTGGTGTATATAATTAGCCATGCATTGTTGTTGTAATAGTTATTATATCAAGTCTGCAAAACCCAGTCTGTCATGGGTTAGGTCCATTCTTATAGCACCCCCCAACATGGATTGTTTGTGTATATAAGTTAGTCATGGATTGTCCGTTCAATAGTTAAGCATGGGTTGTCCATCTATGTGGTTTGGCCATGGATGACCTGTGTTATTATACTGCTGTAGTCTATGGATTGTACTATCCGTCCAATATGGTTAAGCATTTTACCTACCTACCTACCTTCCACCTACTAACCTACCCAATGTAGTTATTGGGCAGAAAAGGGGATTGTCCTGTTTTATTTTGGGCCTTATGCTCTTAAGCATGGGTTGTCCATCTATGTAGTTAGGCATGGATTGTCTGTGTATATACTGCAGTTAGTCATGGATTGTCCGTCCAATAGTTAAGCATGGGTTGTCCGTCTATGTAGCTAGGCATGGATTGTCGGTCCAATAGTTAAGCATGGGTGTGTCCATAAGTTATGTATGGGTTAGGCATAGTTGGATGGGTCTGTGGTATATGCAGTTAGTCATGGATTGTTGGTTTATTAGAGAGGATGTTGTATGTTGTTAGTTATGGTTGTTTGTTACCAGGAACTTGGATATTTAACACACATTACTGGTGTAATTGTTCTATAACATGGAGTCAATGTATTATAGTTATTTATCTTTGTTCTTTATCATAGTTAGTAATCAATTGTCGATTTATTTGTAAGTTAATGTAATAGGTAGTATGGAACAATGTTATAACAATCACTAACATTGTTTGGTTTGGAGTTAAGGTGGACTTAATGATATTTTACTCTTTTTAGTCACCTGAGACCGATGGTACTCAAGTGGGGCTATTGTGATCACTCCCCGTCCGTTGTCCGGCGTTGTCTGACTTCTGGCATCCAGCATCCGTCCATAAGCTTGTCATATTTTCGACTTCTTCTATGAAACCATTGAAGGGATTTTGAAGACATTTGACAGGAAGCAAGTGCTCAAGGTCCTTTACCAAGTTTGTAGTTTTCAGCAAGATTGGCCCAGGGCTGGAATCCAGGGTGGGACAGAAATAGGTCCCAAAAGGTACCCCTCTTTAAAAATCGTTCTTCTCCAGAACCACTGCATGAATTGAAAAATGGATTGTTTCTGAGTAATCTACATGGATGTATGATTCAAGTTTGTATTTTTCATAAAAATCGGAATATTAATTTTTGACGTGTTTTGAAGCCTTTGTCATTTTCATTTACTTTTGCATGATTTCCTCAATTATCTCCCCTTGCATTCACTTTGATGCATTCATATAATGAGATTTTCTTGTAATTAGGTGAAGAAATGTTTTTTGTATTTTGCAAAAATTTAATTTGTAGAATTTTTTATGAATTTTTTAAGACTGCAAAAAAAAAGAGGGGGGGGGGGGCTTTTTTCCACACTATCAGCTTTTGTTTCAAAATTACTGAAGGAATTCTGGCGAAACTTTACAGGAAGCAAGTGCTTAAGGCCCTTTACCAAGTTTGTAGTTTTCAGTGAGATTGGCCCAGGGGTGGATCCAGGGCGGGGCAGAATAGGTCCCAAAAGGTACCCTCTTTAAAAATCTTCTTCTCCAGAACCCCTACATGAATTGAAAAACAGATTGTTTCTGAGTGATCTACATGGATGTATGATTCAAGATTGTATTTTTCATAGAAATTGGAATATTTATTTTTGACATTGATTCATTTTCATTAATTTTTGCATGGTTTCCTCAATTATCTCCCCTTACATTCACTTTGATGCATTCATTTAATGTGTTTTACTTGTACTTAGGTGAAGAAATGTTTTTGTGCAAGAATTTTGCAGAAATTTAATTGCTAGAATTTTTTATGATTTTTTTAAGACTCTAAAAAAGGGGGGTTTATTTTTAGGTCACCTGAGCAAAGCTCATGGTGACCTATTGTGATCGTGATTTGTCTGTCGTTGTCTGTCGTCCGTTAACTTTTTCACATTTTTAGCTTCTTCTCAAGATTCTCTGGGCCAATTCCAACCAAACTTGGTCACTAGCATCAATACCTGAATGGGCATGAAAATTGCACAATTCATGGTCTTCACCCCCAAGGGGCCTTAGGGAGGGGGTAAAAACCATGAAAAATAGGGTAATTTAAAAAAAATCTTCTTCTCTACTGACGTACCTTACTGAAACAAATGCTTTATATGGTTGTAATATCCTAGAGTTGCTCTACCAAAATTGCAAAATTCATGACCCTGAGGCCATGGGTTTCGCCCCTAGGGCAAGGCTAAATTGACTTTATTGTAAAAATAGCCAAATCTTAAAAAAACATCTTCTCAACTCCTCACATCTTACAGGAAAACTGAATACATCATACATGGTTAGAAAGAGCATGAAGCCCTCTACCAAAATGAAAAATTCATGACCCTGAGGTCATGGGTTCTGCCCCTAGGGCAGGGCTAAATTTACTATGTGGTAGAAATAGCCAAATCTTCTCAACTCCTGCATATCTTACAGGAAAACTGAATACATGGTTAGAAAGAGCATGAAGCCCTCTACCAAAATTGCAAAAATTCATGACCCTGAGGGCATGAGTTCTGCCCCTAGGGCAGGACTACATTTACTATATAGTAAAAATAGCCAAATCTTCAAAAGTCTTCTTCTCCACTCCTGCATATCTTAAAGGAAAACTGAATGCATGGTTAGAAAGAGCGTAGAGCCCTCTACCAAAATTTCAAAATTCATGATGGGTTCTGAGGGATGGGTTCTGGGCCCTTAGGGTCAGCTAGGCTAAATTTATTAAACGTATATAGTTACAAATAGCCAAATCTTCAAAGGTCTTCTTCTTACCCCATGCACATCTTAAACTAAAGGAAAACTGAATGTATGGTTAGAAAGAGCATGAAGCCCTCTACTAATATTGTAATATTCATTATTCTGAGTGCATGGGTTCTGCCCCTAGGATGGAGCTAAATTTACTATATAGTAAAATGTACTTAATGTGAGAAAATCTTCCTTACTTAAACGTTTCTCAGGAACTATGGAGTGAAAGTCCATGAAACTTAAGGGTATTGTAGGCCTATATCCCTAGTTGTGCAAGAAGTTTTCAGTTTGGGGATAAGGGGGATCTAAAGTATATTTTAGAGGCTAGGGTGGGGTTAACTATAGAAACATATAGGAAAATAAAACATTACAGTTTTACTTGCATTTTAACTGATAAAAATCATTACACTGTACTGCAAACCAAATATTTTTTTGGATGAGGCCTAAAATAAAATTAAGTTTGTTTGCTGGTTTACCGACCGACCCACGGAAAATCACCGCGACTCAGAAAATTTTATTGCCGTTTTCAAAATGGAAAATTTTTTTTTTTTTTATTGAGGACGATCTTTCTGGAACGTTCGATTTCTGTCACAACTTTATATAGTATTAGTATTTTTATTTCAAAAATATTTATCAAAACCAGCGATATATAAAGCTATATCGCTGTCAAAACGTATTTATTTTACAAAAACGATATCAAATCTAGTAAATGAAATAAATTAAATTTATACACCTGTTTTCTTTAATATAACCCTGAGTATTTGTCTAATTTACTTTTGAAATATATTAAAAAGTCCCAGGAAAGTTATCATTTTAAAACACCGACTCTGTCACTGCACCATGCACTTTATTATAAACACTGCCTCGCCTTGTCACTGATTGCCGATAGTTGGGATGTCAAATTGAGCCTCTGTCGTGATAATGGCAAGTCTGTTTAACTTGAAACCAGTGAACAAATTCTATGAGATGACCAATGAGATTTGATAGATAATTCTTGTACAGTGAAAACTTATTGAATTTCACAAATAACCTCTCTTCTCATGTCTGTCTCAAACATTTACGAAATATTTAATGTGTCCTCATTTACAATTATTTTCATTATAATTTGTACAGAAAATGACTGTCTGCACAATGACAGAAAAAATTTCCAATAAAATAATATAATTTCCCTACCTACCTACCCATAGGTAAAAGGGTAGAGTTGGTAAACAGCAAACCGACAATGTTTTATGTCTGGCCTGACATGATGTAAGGGGCTCATTGCCATATAAGGCTTTATCCCCAGGGTCATTCCCCATCCCTCTCATTTCAGAAATCTTCCATTTTCTCAAAAGTAGTTGAAATCCCCACCCTTAAACCATATATTTTGTGATTCCTCATGACAAGACTAATTGTATTGGAAAATTCTGGAGGTCCCAGGGGTCATCCCCACTCACTTCAGACATATTCAATTATCTCAAAAACCGTTGGGGTCCACACCCCTAAACCATATATTTTCTTAATCTTTATGACAAGACAAGTTTTATGGTGATATTTTGGGGATCCCCTGGGTCATCCCTACCTTGTTATTTCAGAAATCTTCAATTATCTCAAAAACCGTTGAGGTCCCCATCCCTAAACCATATATTTACTTATTCCTCATGGCAAGTTTTATGGTGATATTTTGGGGATCCCCAGGGTCATTCCCCCACCACGTTATTGCAGAAATTTTCAGTTATCTCAAAAACTGTTGAGGTCCCCATCCCTAAACCATGTATTTTCTTATTCCTCATGATAAGGCAAGTTTTATGGTGATATTTCGGGGTCCTCTGGGTCATCCCCACCCCTTTATTACAGAAATATTCAATTATCTCATAAATAGTTAAGCTTCCCACCTCTAAACCATATATTTTTTATTACCCATGACAAAACAAGTTGTATTGTGGTATTTTGGGGATCCCCAGGGTCGTTCCCCACCCTGTTATTTCAGAAATCTTCAATTATCTCAAAAACCATTCAGGTCCCCATTCCTAAACCATATATATTCGTATTCCTTATGACAAGACAAGTTCTATGGTAATATTTTAGGGATCACCAGGGTCATTCCCCATTGCGTTATTTCAGAAATCTTCAATTATCTCAAAAAGCGTTGAGGTCCCCAACCCTAAACCATATATTTTTGTATTCCTCATGACAAGACAAGTTCTCTGGTGATATTTTGGGGATCCCCAGGGTCACACCCCCTTATTTCAGAAATATTCAATTATCTCATAAATATTTGAGCTTCCCAACCCTAAACCATATATCCTCTGTACCCATGACAAGACAAAGTTGTAAGGAGGTATTTTTGGGAATCCCAGTCCATTCCCCATCCCATAATTTCAGAAATATTCAATTATCTGAAAAACTGCCCCCTTTTTTCAATTATCTAAAAAGTTGTTGAAAACCCACCCCTAAATCATGTATTTTCTTATTACTCTTGACAAGTCAAGTTGTAGGGGGATATTTTGGGGTGGTCCCTGGGGTCATTCCTCACCCCTTAATTTCAGAAATCTCAGTTTTCAAAAACCATTGAGATCCTCACCCTTAAACCATATATTTCTTATTACCCATGACAAGACAAGTTTCAGGGTGAAATTTCTGGGTGTCCTCCAGGGCCATTCCCCACCCCTTATTTTAGAAATCTTAAATCATCTGAATGTGAACCACTAAACATGTATTTTCTTGCTCCTCATGACTAGACAAGTTGTATATTACAAGTTTTTGGATGTTTGATGAAGCTAAAGTTTCTCTGATCACCTAGATGGACTGGGTTACATGAAAAGATGGGGGCGGGGTGGGGGGGGGGGGCAGGGGGCAGTGCCAAAATGGTTATATTGTGGAAAATAAACAGAATTGTACAAAATCTTCACTTTTGTGCATTATGAAGACTGAATGCATGATTAGAAAGAGCAAAACGCTTTACCATAATGTGAAATTCGGTAAGGGCACAAAAAGTGATTGATGTTTTTATTTTTGTGTATCTTATCCGGATATACCAAAATCACATCTCACTGTTATATGATTAAACTTACTATGCTATAAAAGGATTGAAACTTGTCAGTATTGTATGATAGTTAAATCAATATATCCATCATCTATTATGCAGTATAAAGAGCACATAGTTGACACAATGATTTCTAAAGACCAAAAAATGTGCATACTCAGGTGTCCGTTAAGGCCCATGGGCCTCTTGTTCACACCATCAGCTTTTGTTTCAAAACTACTGAAGTAATTTTGACACACTTTACAGGAAACAAGTGCTCAAGGTCCTTTACCAAGTTTGTAGTTTTCAGCCATATTGACCCAGGGGTGGATTCAGGGTGGGGCAGAATAGGTCCCAAAAGGTACCCTCTTTTAAAATCTTCTTCTCCAGAACTACTACATGGATTGAAAAACAGATTGTTTTTGAGTGATCTACATGGATGTATGATTCAAATTTGTTTTTTCATAGAAATCTGGACATGAATTTTTTATGTGGTTTGAGGACTTTTCAGACTTTGTCATTTTCATTAAATTTTACACGGTTTCCTCAATTATCTCCCCTTGCATTCACAATGATGCATTAAAGTGTTTTACTTGTAATTAGTTGAAGAAATGTTTTTGTGCAAGAATTTTGCTGAAATTCGATTTCTAGAATTTTTGATGAATTTCTTTAAACACCTGCAATATTTATGTTTCTTGGTCAGATCAGCCTACATGTACATATTCTTCTTGGTCTTCTTTCCACATTTGTAGATGGTTCTCAGGTGAGCTGTTGAGGCCCTCTTGGGTCTCTTGTTCTTTTCATGTGTTAATAAATTTCATCTTTGAAAGTAAATTAATCATTGAACATTATAACTATTCACTTCATTGCTTTTTTTTTTGCCTAAAGGACCTCTATGCAACTGAAATTGGAGTTGGGCCAGACGAACCAACCAAGACTGATTTCATAAACGAAGGGTTTGTGTTTTTGTTATTTATGATTCAATTGATTTTATAAATGGATAATTTGAAATATTTAAGCATGGAACTGAATGTCAACTGGACAAAGGCAAATTCCATGAAATGTGTTAGTTAGTGTATTTGGTTGACTTTTGTGTGTTTATTTATATACTGTGGTTTTTTTTTCTGTCTGCTTCCATTTTGAATCAGATGAAGCCTTTGTGTATACATGTACTTGAATAAGTCTTTTGAGTGTAATGCTGTCTGGATTTCTGTAAATCTAATTAATGTAATCTGACATTTCAAAATTAAATTTGATTTCTATAAATGACATCAGAAACTAAGATTTGATTACCAGTAATGTAAATGACATTGAAAAACTTTCTACTTTTAGCTGGAGAAGAATCAATGACTCAACCGTACGTTTAGGAACATCCAGCAACAGGAAGCTGTTAGTAAAGAAAATCAAAATTATCCCAGACATTCCAGAGGTATGTAAACTCTCATGTGAACTGGATCCTGAAATAACACCCTCTGCTGGATATTTCATCTCTACTGCCATTCCATATCATGGGATCTAATTATCTGCTTAATTGAAGCCGGCCTGGCTCAGTTGGTAGCACACTCGTCTCATGATCGTAAGGTCGTGAGTTCGAGTCCAGCTGGCGACAGGTTGGTTTCCTGTCCTTTGGATGAGACAGTAAAAACCGAGGTCCCGTGTCACAGTAGGTGTAGGCACATTAAAGAATCCTCACTGCTCAATGGCCGTAAGTACCGAGTATAGGCCAAATTTTGAATAGGCTTCATGTAAAAAACGTTTTATTATTAACTGACTAATAGTACATATTATGATAAGAAGGAATGATTACTTTCGCCGGTGATTTCTTATATGTTACCTAAAATTTAAACTCGTCCAGGTCACAAAAGGGTTCACAAGACTCACCCCGCCAGAATACAGTAAAACCTGCTTTAGTGACCACCTGTGTATAGACCACCTGGTCACAAACACCGTATTTTGCTTTCCCATATAGTACCATTTGTGTACAAAAGAACCTCTATATAAAGACCACCTCCCTATATGAGTCCCTTAGGAGGTCGTTCTATACAAGTTTCACTGTATATGGATTTTACTATAGTTTCCCAACCCAATAGTGATTTTTTAATACCTTGGATGAGCTCATTTCATTATTGATTAAATATTTATTGATCTGATACATTCGCAAATATTTTTGATTTCACAATGTTGTTTTTTAGGGTTCAACACAATGGTATACGATTGATGGAGAGCAGTTTGAGGCCATGCCGATTGAAGTGGGCTTACTTAGAAATAGACTAAAAGTTTTTTACAATCATAACACTGTGCTAAGCTGAAACATACTTCGTTAGTATTAATTATTATCGTAGCATGTATAATTATCAGAAAAATATGACATGACAACAGTAACTAAGGAAGTAGCATCAGTGGCATGTCAAAAGATGGAGAAGTTAAAACTGCACTAGCTGCGTCACAAGTTTGATCATTTCAGATTGTTTTGTTCTGAGCTGCAAGTTCTGGTGGTTTTCTATATGAGGGACATTTTCAGATACATGAAAAGGGGAAAAGATTTTCTTTAGTTAACGTATCCGCACAGATGATGTATCGGGTAATAAATCACATCATCAGGTGTATTGTTCATACGTTTGTTCATCTACAGTCATACTTGCATTAAAGGCCACCTCTATTTAAAGGGCACCTGCCTATAATGGCCATTCAAACATAACCTGTGCTAATGTTTTTATAATGAATAAACCTCTTTATAAACAATAAAGACCACCTGTCTATAACAGCTACTTTTGCCTGTTATCTTGAGTGACTTTTATAGACAAGTTTAACTCTATCTCCTGCTCCCATATTACTGTAAGGATTTCCATGAAATCCCAGTAATTACCATGAAACAGTTTATATATGATGACCATATTTGTAACAAATTCTTTACCTCATAATTTTACAAAAACCAAAATTATGAGATTTGTGTTTATCTATGGATGGTAAATGAATAAAGCTGAAATTGCGAAGAAATTTGTTTTTTTTGTGTCAAATATTCTTCCTGTAAAACTAAACTTCTTGACAGGAAATTATTTAAAGTTTTATTTATATCTGAACCCATCGTAAGATACTTTGGTAAATTTAAGACACCAAACTATGCTATTCTCATTTGTTTATATTTTTTTCAGATGTACATTTATAACATGTGTTAGTTATCAAATAACTCATTCACCCCTAAAAACACATTTGGACATGTCTAAGTCATTGATTTATTGAAGAGTTTATTGTTTCTCAGAGGTCAATGAGATAAGGCCATAATTGAAAAAAAAGAAAAGAAATTTACAGTGGAATCTCAGTGTCTCCAAATTTATGGAACTACCCATTTTACGTTGAGATATCTGAAATTTAAATAACCAAATTATTGATTGACATTTTTTTATTTTTTTTCTATCCATGAAAATGGGGAATGACAATTCAACTTTAGGAATAATTGAAAAGTTTGCCAAAACGGGCATTTCAATTTTAGCCTTATAGTATTTTTGTATGAGCACTTTTGTTGTATCTCATTTTTATTTGAAGACAGATTTAGGTCTCTACATTAATTTACACACTAGGAATCTGACATATTGTTCATCATTTTAGATCAAATAGAGAGTATGATACATTTGTACATTATACATGATATGTTGTGAGGTTGTGTAACAAGAAATAAAGTTATCGTAATATGCAGGACTTTGTCAGATTTTAACGTACAAATTCTCATTTGTCTCTACTGTAGAAGCACATCGTCATCTATTACCAGAGAATCTTATTATTGGAGTTGTTTTTCAAAAAGACTGGTAGATGGCTCATGATTTAATTGTATAATGGTGTAAATGTATCATGGTGTCAACCTGTCATGATGTCTGTATCATGGTTTAACTGTATCATGGTGTCATGTTGATGTATCATGGTTTAAATGTATCATTATGTAGATGTATCGATGTGTCATGATGTCAATGTATCATGGTTTCAATGTATCCTGGTGTCAATATGTCATTTTGTCAATGTATCATGCTTTCTATGAGTCATAATGTCAATGTATTGTGGTTTCTATGCATCACGATGTCAATGTGTTATGATGTCAATGTGTTCTGATTTCAATGTGTTATGGTTTTGATGGCTCATGGTGTCAATGTATCATGATGCCAATTTGTCATGGTTTTTATGTGTCATGATGTCACTGTATCATTGTCATGATGTCAATGTATCATGATTCAATGTGTCTTGATCAATGTGTCATCTTGTCAATGTATAATGGTGTCATTGTGTCATGATGCCAATATGTTTTGATGTTAATGTGTCATTGTTTCAATGTGTTATGGTTTTGATGGCACATGATGTCAATGGCTCATGTTTTGATTTGTCCTGGTGTTGATTGCTGTAGTGGTATAGTCTTTGGTATGGACGTGAAAGATTCATTTACAAATATTGACAGCACTTGCATTTCTACCACAATAAGTCATTGTATCTTTTATGTAGCTCTGGGAATAAGAAGTGAAAAGCACAGATATTTCAACTGAGATTATTAGCTTAGTTTGAGTTGCATATAACAGAACAATTTCTGCATCTACATAAGTCCAAAATTGATGTAAAAACTTGTGGAACATTACTTAGCTAATGACATCATATTAGTCCCCTGTCAGTGAAACTGGAGGGGACTATAGTGTTTGTTATTGTCTGTCTGTCTGTGTCTGTCTGTCCGGATAGTTTCCAGATTATAACTTGAGTTAAGGGTGTCGTATCTGAATGAAATTTGATATTATGCTAGCTTATGAGGTCATCTAAAGTGGGATTGCATATCAGGTCAAAAGGTTCACTATGAAAGCCATTGTTTTAATTTGGTTTCTAAAAATGAATTGAGTTAAGGGTGTCATGTCTGAATGAAACTTGATATTTTGTCAGCTTACGAGTAAATCTAAAAGGGGACTGTGTACTGGGTCAAAAGTTCATCTACGAAGGTCACCGTTACTAGATATATATGGTTATATTTTGTTTTCCAGGTGATAACTTGAGTTAGGGATGTCATATATGGATGAAATGTGATATAATGTTAGCTCATAGGTTATCTGGTGTGAGATTGTGTTTAGGGTCAATTGATTAACCATGAAAGTCACTGATGCTCAAATAGACATAGCTATATTAGGGTTTCCAGGGTCTGATGTCACCAAATTTACTCAATACTCAAGCTCTATTTCTTTGCTTTGACTATATAATTGTTTGTAAAATGTTTGGGTTTGAGTGATTAGGAAGCATAGTATTATTTTCCAGCATTCACATATAAATATTTGCATCATACTTATGATTTTTCGGTAAAATATGAATAGATACGTTGAGTACGGTTCTCAAACAATTTTTTAATATTTCTGAAGTTTTCTTCGAATGAGCAATACTTTTTATCCTTATTTACAATTGTATGCTATCAATATACAAACATGTCCAGTTACAGATTAATTTTTGCGTGTTTTACCTTAAAATCATGAAAAGTTAGTTGAGCTACAGTACTGTGAGTTACAGATGCCAGATATGAATGATTCTATGTTACCTTATGAAGTAATATATTATGGGATTGTGTATGCTATTTTAATATCAACTATTAAATTTGAATGTAATTTGATATGAACATACTTCATCAAGAGATCTATTATGGAAATGTATACTGTATTCGGTCACTAGTTCAAATGTCCAGGTCAATGTTGCAATCAAGGTCTTAGCCACTTCAAAATTGTGATGATGGCAGTGGACGAGTGTTGCACTGACTGTAAGCTGGTTTCAAATGAACATTGTCTCTGCAGGACAAGTAACAACAAAGAAATAGTGTTGTATAAAGTTGAATACAATATACCTATGACACTAATCCTTCTTATGATAAAGCAAATCGATATTTTATAATAAATTTATACAGTTACGGTATTTGGAGTTTAGAAAACTAGTTGACTGAATACTTTTCCCGGTGATCTATTGTTTCCGGAAAAAACCCACTTTTTGTTAAGTTGTAGACTTTGAAGTTTATTATCTTTACCGTCTGCAATCTCGTGGGAATAAGGTTTCATTTACAACAAATTCTAAAGATGAAACGAGTCTGTAGAGAAAACGACTGTTTTGAGCATACACTGCCTACGACTCTACCTGTCCCTCAAAAGAAAAAAAACCCAGATATCCCTATCATCCGTAAGCAGTAACCAACAATATGAAGTCTATACAATATTGACAGATCTTAGTTATGTATGACTGAGTGGTTAGAGCATCACGCTTTTAACCATAAAGTCTCTGACCATAAAGTCTCTGGTCAACACGGTGTCGAGGCCCATCGGAACTTAAGCTGATTTTTTGTGTTTAAGTTTGCCATTTTACTCCAGAAGGCTGATGTGATCTCTTATCGGCTACATTATAAGTTGTAACCAGGTTCTCTCTTCCATCATTAAAAACTGGCCACCACCATATAACTGAAAAAAAATGTTGAGTTTGGCGTTAAATACTAATTAAGATCCAAATCAAAAGTTATGTTTGAAAGATGAAATGTTCCAATCATATGTGATACATTGGCAGGACTGTATATGAATAAGAAACGGATCATCGCATTGTTGCTCTTCAAAATCGCTGTTATCTGTAAATCTTTATTTTCAAGAATCACAATGGAACTGGCCTGGAATTTCCGCCATTTCTACATATAATCTTGGTCCAATGACCATAGATTACATAGTTATGTACCATTTTTGTACTCTAGCCTTGGAGAGATGCTATTAGATTTAGATACGACTGGTCCGATGAGTTTTAGAAAAGTTGAAAATATTTCAAAGTTTGCGCTTGTCACATATCCGTACGACTTGTGATCCACAAGATGGACGTCAACGAAATGTCATATTAATGAAAGGAAATGGTTTTTTTGTAATAGGAGCGGCTACATGATCTTAACCATAGGTTTACCTTTGTGTCACGTAGTCTGTAGTTGTTGAAGTAGCTTAGTGAGAATGAAAGACAAACATTTAAATATTGATAATGAATGCGAGTCCAATTCCAAGCTATTCGATTGTATTACTAATGAAAAATTAAAGAAAATTCAACATATGCTCTATAAGACTTCATCAGTTGAGATTCTGAAACATAACTTAAATATACAGTGATACCTCGCCTAAAGACAGGGGGGGGGGGTACTTGCTTAGGATACCACCTCGCATTGAAAATCACAAGTTTCCAGTCTCTTGATAAATATCTAATAAGAACAGAATCTCACTTAAGAGACCACCTCACAAATCGGACCACTTTGAGTCAGTTAGATGACTCAGAGTTAGGTGGTCTTAGCGAGGTACTATTGTATATTGTATTTCTAAATCTGCTGTAGAGTAACCAGACAGAAATAAGACCTGGGACGTCTTTTTTTTATAAAATGTATTCTACTTGCAATGAGCAATTAACAAAAATAGTCCACAAATTTAAAGAAAAACTAATATCTTTTGAATAGTTTCACTACGCCTCCATTTTCTACGTTAATGAGCAGTGAAGTAAATAAACTAGTGTTGTGCTACAGTTCGATCCTGGAGATCAATATCCATGTATAATATTGGCAAGGCACAAACTTTGTGTGCTGACATTTGTGATCTCATTACTTTAAATAAACAAAGAATAAAAAACATAGAGTTTAAATGTAATATAAAAATCGTAGGTACCCAAGTATTTATCGAAAGAAGGGTCACGAGACATAAAAAACAGGTGAAAATTGGACACACACATAGACCTTTGAAATTTTAGTGGTGGAATCAGGTGCCTTGGAAGGGTGTCTTCCTTCTATTCCAACATTTGAAAAAATCAAATTCCTCTTATTTAATGGAATTAAGTAAAGGTGTTCATATAAATTTTAATATTTGCTCTAGCAAACACGTCTTGAAAAATTTAGAAAAAATTTGGTATTTAAGTAAATTTAAATATTTTCTCTCACATTTTTAATAATTTATATTCCATAGCACTTTTATAGTTCATCATATAAAGTGAAATAGTATCATTATAATTAATATGATAATTGTTGTTGTTGACCAATGTGTTTAAATGTATATGCCTTTACAAAGTTAGAATCTGTTTAAATTTTTATATAAATGATTTCCTTTAACACTTACTAAATGATTCAAAGTATGTATATATACTTTTCTCTTACTTTTTACCCATGGTTACCTGAGGTATATAGCTTGGTGTTTTTATAAGCTAACCATACTTAATTTATTGTTTATACAAGAATTCCTGCTATTCCAATTGATTTTTCAAATGTTGGAATAGGAGGAATAAACCCTTGGAGGAGTAAGCATTCCCTGTCGACCGGTCCATAGTTGAATTTAAATGAAATAGAATCCTCGTCATAATCGGTATATCGTATCAGAAACCAACGTTTGGCAACTGTGTTAGAAAGGTGTAATGTATTATGGTTTATCGTCAATATCTACGCAATGATTTGTAATACACGTCCTTTTAAATAGTTTGGCAATTTTAACAAGTAAAGTATGTTTACTGGCAATGATCCGGAACAACATTACTGTCGGGAACATTTGGGTAGTCTGGTTCGCGTGTTCTATATATAATAGGAGGTACAGGAATCAGTCTATAGGTATTGTCACAACATTGACAAAGAGCTGACACGACGTTTTAAATTATCTTTATTGATTGTAAACTTGTTAAACATCCAAAAGAGATTATCATATGTCTGTGGTCTCGTCTGAACACAAATATAGGCTATTATATTAAATCGTTGTTAATTAAATATTTATGTCTGTTTAGCTTGTCATGTTTTATATATATTCTTTGGGCACGCAAAGGGTAAAACATATTTTCATTCCAAATATAGACTGTAAATTTGTAACTTTAAAGAGATGAAACTTCTTGGCGAGTTAAAAGGCGGTGATTAATACAACAACTCATGCAACATATGACAACATTATATTCTTGTTTTTTTTTTAAAACAATTTCTGAAAGTCATTAAAATTGTACTGGGCACATCATATACATAGTCATTGTATTCAGTATACATAACAGGAACGAGAAGGAAATTTTATAGATAGACAGGTGTAATTTAGGTACATATACATATAGACTATTTTATATGTAAAAGGAACTAGAATAAAACTTTGAATTATATCAGCAATTGACTTGTATATATGGTTTCATGTCCTATGAATTTAAGGCTTGCAGATCGTATTTTTATTGGAAGTACATTTTGAATGGAGTGATAATATATATACATATATATATATATATATATATATATATATATATATATATATATATATATATATATATATATATATATATACATATATATTTACACGATCGTATATTGGGAATTTGTTGTGTATTGCTGAACAAAAACGTATATAACAGAAACAAGAAGGAAATTTTACAGATAGGCGTGTTTAACACACACACACACACACACACACACACACACACACACACACACACTATATATATATATATATATATATACACTGTATTTGGGAAATGTGTTGTGTATTGCTAGACAAAAGCATAACTGAGGGAATGTTGTTGGTATAATTAGTTCAGAGAAAAAGATATGATAATCTCAGATACAAGGGTATAACACTTCATGATGTCTAGGAGACAAAAAACAATTTCTGGCGAACAATGGACAAACACAGACCCCTGCAAATCCAGAGGATATTTGTTAAGAGATATAACATACAAATATATATTTCTTGACGCAAACCCTACATTGAACCTTCTAATCAAAGAAAAATACATATCAACAGCCGTATTGATAATCTAGAACTTCGCACTGATATTGTATGGGTAAGACTTGAGTATATCCACACGGTGTTTTTAAACGGATTGTAAGATTGAACAATACACCTTTCAGTCCAGTTCGGCGTAAATCCCTCGATCCTTTTGTATAAGCGAGCAATCTTTTATACTTAATCACATTAAGCAAAGTGGTACGCAGGATTGTCGATCGCATGTATTAAAGGTACATTGAAAATCTTGAATTCGAACCAACATCGAATTTTAGACGAATCAATGAACTTCTTATTCCTAGGATTAAAATATTAAAAGGCTGTAATTGCCAGTGTAGGTCCTGTGAGTTATTTGAAAAGTTCCGTTGCTATAGTGTAACGTGCGATTTGGCAGATGTATTCAGTCTATTAAGAGAGTTTAGATGAACGTAAATATTGACAGTTTGCAGTCTGGGCTGTTTTGACTGGAGATTTTTAGCACAGGGCGGCGTTACCTCAGTTGTGTGTTCGACATGCGAATAGAATAAATATTTATCCTATTGGTTACAAAAAGGCTTTATCAATTTTACCGACATAGATTGCGCTATTTGACTTTGGTTTACTTAATCATTGTTAGAACCGTGAAAAAGGTTTAACATAGGAAATTAATATTTGTGTGCGATAATTAATTCATCAACATTTCTATATATTAAGACGGATTATAGATGACCTGTACTAAATGAGTCAATACCAACGCGATTATCGATCGCTAACCAAAGTTTATTATCAGTCTTCAGTTATTTGAGGAATTATATTCGAAGGAATCAAAGCAACAGTTACTCAGAATCATGCCGGGATTGGCATCCCCTTGGTTCCATCAACGGAATCCACTAGCTGCTCAAGCTGCGGCTGCTGTTCAGTCGGGTCCAGACGACAATACTTTGAGTGAGGCCGATGTTAACCAAATAACCAGTCGCGTGAGCAAGCCGACGACAGCATCTCGTGCGAAGGTAAGCTCATCATGGAAACTAGATAATACATTTATGGATAATGGGAGACATTCATGGTCAAAAATGGGTCTTTTTGCTGACTGCAAACGTTGTATGTGGAGCGACAATGGAACGATCAAAACGACCTGCAAAATCCGACCGAACACAAATTCTACACCTCGCTAGGCTTGAGAATATTGCAACATGTGTTAAACTGTAGAAATTTGTGTATTGTCAATGTCTGGTAAGACTGAATAGTGATTTAAAAAACAAAATTTTCTTGGAGAGTAAAACATTTGATATTTTTGGAATTTTATGGAAAAAAAATCAAGTATGAATATTTTATTTTACTTAAAAAGTGCGTATGACTTTTGATTGGATTTAAATTGAAAACAATTTTTCGGTGAAGAATGTTGCTGCTAGAAACTAGAAAGACATTATAACAAGTTGAAAGTGTTGACTATTTGTATTGTTTCAACATATACGTGTTGTGTTGTGCTCAAGTGCTGCAACATCCGCAGTGTGCTACACGTTCTGGAAGTTATTATTTCTCTATTAAACAATGTTATACAGGGGATATGGTTTACTTTTATCAGTATTAATTCAACTGAAATATTGCTCAATTTGCCATCTTACATGAATATGTAGATCTTTTAGAAGTGTGTTGTACAGATGGTTGTATTATACTTAAGTATGTTTCTTTTTTCAGTATTAAATACTTAAATATTTGTAAAAACTCGATTTCCTCAATTGTCTTTAGAAAGAGTTCCTTTAAACACGATATACTTGATAATACTGCATTGGAAAACTCGTATTGATCCCCTTTATTTGAGTGCTGCATCCTGTATTGTTTTTTTAGACTATATGCAAATACAAGGGTAATTACCTGTGGAGAGATTTATCGATCTATTTCCTCTCCACGATCACATTATATTCAAAATTGCTATCATTATTACTTAACAGTTGATAGGCTACGTTCAACACTTAAAATAGAACAACGAAACAGTACCTGAATAACTTATGTGGGAAACTAGGCACTTTCACTAATGTAGTGTGAGCCAGCAATTTGGAAAAGATACAGTAACTGTAATCAGAGGAGAGATGGAACTGCCCCATATATAGGTAGAACATATGTCATAACATCTTATAGATGCCGAAAACTACTATTTATATTGATGGTAGGGAGCATTTTGGTCAAATGTTAAATCATGTCCAAGTATAGCGACCTTACCAAAACTAGAGGTGTCTCTGAGTATTTATCAATTGCTACGACACGGAAACATAAACAAAGATTTTCTTGTGAGTACAGTAGAACCTTGTAATCAAGACCACCTAACTTTCTGACTCAAAGTGGTCTGATTAGTGAGGTGTTACAGTAGAACATCGCTATTAAGACCACCTAACTGACAGATCCAAAATGGTCTGATTAGTGAGATGGTCTCTTAAGTGATGTTCTGTACTTATTAAATACTTATCAAAAGACTGGAAATTTGTGGTCCGAAATAATAAGTGGTCTCCTAAGTGAGATGGTCTTTAGGCTAGATTTCACTGTATATTGTCAATAAGTTTGTAATGGTGCCAAGTTCAGTGTTCAGTTTATTGTCTTAGACACCGACTTAGTCACTTTATTGTAAACATGTTGTCAACGATGTGCTTGTTCCTAGTTTTCTAAGATAGAATTTTTGTAGTAGATTGTTTGTTGTGTTTTAAACAAAATATTTATAGATATAAATATATTTATTTGATGTATTGTTTTAGTAAGGCAATATAAGAAAATTTAAAAGAGATATAAGATGCGATGTAATATCGAAATAAAGTGTTAATTTAAAAAGTTTCCTGTTGTTCTTAGAGTCCTTCCATTTAAAGATTATCACACACACACACACACACACACACACACACACACACACACACACACACACACACACACACACGTTGTTCATAAAATTCTCTCTTACTTTTTTACAATGGTATAAGTAAGCTGCAAATCGTTTGATATATCTGTCATATTTTTATGACAAACAAAGTTGTCACAGGCATGATAGTAATTTCAGGAATATAAGTACTCAGACATCATTTTTAAAAGTACATACTTTCAAAACATGATATTCACTTCCAATGCTCTGAACGCTTCAAGTTAACAAACAGAACACTGTCTATGGTTTCTTGATACATTGATATATCGACCTTTCTCAAAAACTAATTCCGACCTAAAAGTACAGTAACACAGTTTCCTTATAGATTGACCCGAGAACAGTTATTTATAAGATTCTGTTTGAACACACTTATGATATATGTTATATTACCACAAACTTGATTTTTCCTGTAAATCTCCAAAGCCGTATGCATATAAATGTCCCTTTATTGAGTTTGCCCAGATATGTCTGCCGTTGCTACTGAAGTCGTATAACATATTATAACAAGACTTTGGATTTTGGAAATTTAATAATTCTTTATTAAAAGACACAGATTATATTGAAGGTGTAAAAAAAAATATTTTACTAATAAAACAGCAATATGCAGCCACACCCTATGTACGTGAAAAGATATATGAAATTAATAATACAGATCTTACATTGCAAATTGATGATCAAATCTTTCTATGAACAAATTCTTCTACAAATACGAGGTTATACTATTAAATTTAGCTCAAAAAAGAAAAGAGAAAATATTAACAGAGAAAAGATACTACAGGAGAAAATATCAGAATTAGAAAGTTCAACATTAAATATTGATCATGAACAACTTAATCGCTTAAAAACAGAACATGAAAGTATCCGTAAAGAACATGTAAAAGGATTATTTGTAAGATCAAGAGCCAAATGGATCGAAGAAGGAGAAAAACCAACCAAGTATTTTCTAAGTTTAGAAAAAAGAAACTATATAAACAAAACAGTTAATAAACTCATAGACCACAGGGGTCACAATATAAGTGATCAAAATGAAATTCTCTTGGGAAATTGAAAATTTTTTATCAGTCCTTATACTCCAATAAAGATTCTGACTTAGAAGATATTGAATTAAATACAATGATAGACAAGACGGGTATAAACATCCTTAATGATGTATTGTCAACATCTTTGGAGGGGTACATAACTAGTAAAGAGGCTATACTTGCTCTTTAAAAATATGAAAAACGGGAAATCACCAGGACCTGATGGATTTACAACAGAATTTTATAAGTTTTTTTTGGTCAGATATTGGTAATTTTTGGTTAAGATCTGTAAATACAAGTTTTGATAAGGGAGAGCTATCTATAACCCAAAAACAAGGCATAATTTCAATACTTCCAAAGGGAGACAAACCAAGAGAACTACTGAAAAATTGGAGACCCATCTCATTATTAAATATATCATATAAAAATCTTATCAACGTGTATTGCAAAATAGAATAAAATCTGTATATTATCTTGTATCATACATGAAAATCAACGGGGTTTTATGAAGGGTAGATATATTGGTGAAAATACCCGTCTTGTCTATGATGTATTGCATTATACTAAAGTAACAAATAAACCAGGAATTTTGCTTCTTATTGATTTTGAAAAAGCATTTGATTCTGTGTCATGGTCTTTTATGTACAAGTCACTTCGGTTCTTCAATTTTGGTCCAGATATTATAAGATGGATCAAGACTTTATATTATGATGCTAAACTTTGTGTAATTCAAAATGGGTATTTTTCAAAATTTTTTAACATTGGGCGTGGTTGCCGACAAGGCGATCCCGTCTCTCCATATATTTTCAATATCTGTGTTGAGATTATGGGTATTATGATCCGCCAAAATGAAAACATATCAAAGGTATTCATATCGCTGAAGAAGTATGTTTATTACAATATGCAGATGATACTGCACTATTTCTAGAAGGGAGTGAAAAATGTTTGAAATCTGCACTTGATTTATTGTTTCAATTTTTCTAAATATTCTGGCTTAAAACCAAAATATTACAAAAACCAAAGCTGTTTGGATTGGCTCAAAAGCACATAGTAAAGAAGTTTTTTGTAAAACATATAATCTTGAATGGTCTGATAGACCATTCAATGTACTGGGAATAATTTTCACACCTGATCTTCAAAATATCGAGGAACTAAATTTTGGCAACAAATTTGTAAAAATCGAAAAAGAAATAAATTCTTGGAATAAACGAAAATTATCACCACTTGGTAAAATAACTATCATCAAATCTTTACTTATTTCCAAACTTACTCATCTATTCACTATACTACCTAAACCATCCGAAACTTGGATTAGCAATTTGGAAAAAATTCTATTCAAATTTATCTGGCATGGAAAACCAGACAAAGTGTCCAGAAAGTTATTACAACAAGACTTTCTATCTGGGTGGGTGCCGAATGACACATATTAATTCTTTTATAAAATCACTAAAACTAACATGGTTCAGAAGACTTTATAAATGAAACAAGTGATACATTAAAATCTATATTTAATTCCATATGTAAATGTGATTTCACATACCTCCTATGTCAATTGGGACCAGATTATTCAAAACAATTGTCTCAACAAACTAACAATAAATTTTGGAAGGAGTTCTTAGTAGATTTGCATGAATTCACTATTATAAACTTCAAAAAAATTTCCTTTGAATGTACCACAAAATCCACTTTGGTATAAATCCTAAAATAAGCATAGATGGAAAATCAATTATCCTTAAACCCCTATTTAGAAAAGGGTTCCACATCATATCAGATCTCTTCAAAGAGAATGGACGATTTATACCATATGAAGAATTAAGGCGAAACCACAATATAAATCTACCATTTACCTCTTTCTTAGGATTAAAGAAATCTGTATTAAAGACATGGCCTCACCTAGATGGAAGTCTTGAACACACTGAATGTCCTCACAAACCAGACTTTGTTAGCATTATTCTTAAGAATATGCAAGGATCAAAATACATTTATGATTTATTCTTAGAAAATATAAAACATATATCAAAGCATGAAAATAAATGGAAATCTTCATTAAACTTAAACAACAATTTTATATTTAAACCATACTACAAACTTCTACATCAGTGTACAAAAGATCCTAAACTAAAATGGTTTCAGTATAGAATATTGTATAGAATTCTTGGTACAAATAAGAATCTTTTTGATTGCAAGATAAAAACAAACGGAGTTTGTAGTCTATGCCAATCCAATACAGAAACAATAGAACATTTATTTGTCCAATGTTATCACGCTCAACAAATATGGACACAATTAAAACAATGGATTGAAACATGTTATACAGATTTACATTTTTCATTAGAAAATATTCTATTTGGAATTCCTGGTAAAAATAATAATGCAATTAATGTGATTTTACTACTTGTAAAATACTATATATTTACAAGGTCTAGACAAAATTCACACCTGAACCTCAATGAGTTACAGCATAATATTTTGTCTTATTATATTGCAGAAAAGAATTCATATGCAGTGAATATGAAACAAAACGAATTCACCATCAAATGGAATAATGTAAAAAACATTATAACTAATATACATTAGAATATTTATATATATGACCTGGATGAAAGTTGTGTGTATGTGTGAATGTACCTGTTTCTTGTATCTTATATGTTGTATTTTGTTTACATACTAAATAAAAAAAAAAAAAAAAAAAAAAGACTTTGGAAGTCTGCTATCCGGCATAAATCACTGGTGTTAAACTGATCGAATTAACTGCAGGCATAACCAGACACCATGAGCAATTGCTTACAGAATTTGTTCTGTACAGCATCTATATTTTCAGAATATTCAAAAACCCGAATTTCTGCTCCATCGGTTACAACTGGTAAAAACCTTATATGCCAAATATTTTAAGAGACAAAAAAAGGCAATTGACCTACATTTTCTGCATAGAAATATAACTTGTTTACTGCTTTGGTCCATAAAAGTTTGAGTGTAAACATAAGACCTAGATATCTATAAAATACCAAAGTCATATTTGTATACTGATACATTCTTGTGTAATGTTGGTACTCGTCAGGGTTTTATAATCAGTCCATTTCTCTTTTCATTATTAATGTATAACAGGTTTGGTGTATTTATACGAGGAAAATGAATGTCAAAGCATAACAAAATGTAACATCTGTCTTTTGAGCCAGTTGTGCAGATACTACATATAATTCACAAAAGCTTTCAGATTATTTATCAGGCTTCTGTAAAAGATGGTAAATGAAGGTTAAGTTAAATTGTTCTTCATCTTGAGACCTTTAAATATCCATTTACCCTGTTCTAATTTACTAATCGATAATCCATTGGTACATCTTCATTTTTACCTAAGACAAGGCAAACATCATTGTATTTAGAAATGGTGGTTATTTAAGGAATTATGAGAAATGGTCTTCTGAGGGTAAGCAGATAAATATACACGTACTTGTATATATAAAATCTTTGTTGTTTTACATCCAAAAAAAGTTTTTTTCACTAATTATATGGAGATGACTCTAGCTTTAGGTGAAGTGCCATTTTTGTCTCTGCTATGGATGTTAATGCAGGGAGTGTTCTTATAAGTGCCGCGCCTGTTGTGACACTTGACATCAGTATCATCCATGGCGCTATCACACTTGGCGAAGGAATGGTCACTACCTTTTCAGAAAGGATTACGTAAGACCAGGAACCCGGGATATTCCGGTTGCGAGTCGAACGCTCTGTCACTAAAACACAGCAAGCGGTATTGATATGAAAATACAGCAAAACAAAATCTGTTGGCCTTTGATGTCGAAAAACAAAATGTCCAGATCAATTCTTTTATTGTAAAATATTGATGGTTTTAAAATCTGAGCAAAAACGAAACAAACATTCGTCAACAATTCCAAAACGGATTACATACAACATTCATCTATAAGATTATATGATAATAATAATAGATCATTTTTCATTCAAAGTGTGCAAAAAATCCCTGATGAATTTTGTAATATCAGTTTGTACAGGAGTGCTTAGTTATTCATGTTGTTGACATACAACATACGAGTCATACAGAAACGAGAAACAAAAACTGTAAAATGTTAACATTTTCAAATAATTATGACCACATGGAATATGAATGTACAACTTATTGACAATCTAAAAATATAATTTATTTAAGTTCATTTGCTGGATCTGATACAGACGACAGTATAAAAAACCCACCCCTTGGAGATTTATGGCTTCAAATCAATGTTGCTCAATTAGCATGTAATAGCCATGTAACAAATTCTAAAAAGTGTGGGGAAATGCTTGCTTTGTCTTCCAATGATTATGCTCTAAGACATGATTGTTTTGTAGATCAAACTGGTGGGCAATAAAAAAGGAATATATATTTACAGTAACTCCAATCACTGGAATGACTATCTGACTTTAGTATATACTTCGAATGTAGACATATGAAAGCGGTAGCCAAGATCCTGGACACTCAGATATTCTTCTCAGATATACACGGTCATAAGAAGCGACCATCCTCAACACAAAATGCTAAAAGAAGTGTGCAATCATGTTGAACATGCATGCTCTGTCCTTAGGCTTGCCATCTCGTAGATAGAGTTTTCAGTACTCTCTCAATCTTTTTCAGCGTCTCAAAAGTAGTCCCAAAACACACGATAAAAACTAATCGACAGGATGAAGATTAACCAAATTACTTAGAATAGTGATACTTTTCACCAAAATATAGTCCCTATATTTATAGCAATTTTCAAAAAGTATTTTCGCCTCAAATAATATTATATTACATTTCAAATCTATAGATGTATGCAAAATGCAGATAGCTTATAAGGAGCCAAATCTAGAGAAAATTAATATAGCTTACAAAAAAAAAGAAACAAATCCAGACGCTGACAGAGATCGAAAAAGAGTGCTGGGACCGGCAAGTGTGTAAGAGATTGTTCAAAGCAGACAAAGTTATGTACAAACAGACAGACAATTTAAACCAGTCTTCCAACATGGGGACATAAAAGTGATAAAATTAAAACTCAATATACAAATCTCGGATACCAAAGTATAATTATTCAAGATGCCCTGGATATATAAACAAATGTGTTTGTAAAATACATGTAAGATATAATTATAAAATCACTAACATTTGTACTCAACCTTAGAATGATGTACTCTCTTTCAATGATTATGTAGACTAGTTATTTCTTCATATGGTACATATACGACCTTAAGAAAAAAATTCAATTGTTTGAAATTATTCCAATTACTATACAATATCATACGATGTAATTTGTTTATGTCAAATTGTAATTTATCCATAAAAGAGCTGGATATGTGATCCTGAATACGAATGATTATTGACTACCGAAGGGGAGATAACTTCCACTACACCATTTCGTCATGGATTATAAAAATAAAACTATTGACAGTTGTTATGTATAATATGTTATTTACATTGGTACCGGTGAAGGCAAGTTATCTCCTTTTAATCCTGCCATTACATTTCTGACAGTTAAATCTGCCATGGAATTTCGGGCTCGAGTTGTGGCACTTCCGAGATGAGGTATAATAGTACAGTTTTTCATTGTATGTAGCGGGTGGTCACGTGGTAAAGGTTCTGGGCTAGTGACGTCAAGCCCAGCGGCAAGAATCTGGCCCGTTTTCAGGGCCTCATACAGATCTTCCTGACAGACAAGAATACCTCGACTGCTGTTGATAAATATTGCATCCTTCTTCATTTGACTAAATGCCTTTTTATCAAATAATCCAACATTCCCCTGGTTCATTGAACAACAAGCAATAACAAAATCGGAGTTCTGAAGAAGATATTCAAAATCTACAAAGTCGGCATCCACTTCCGATGCCCAAGATTTTTTAGTGTTGCCACTGTAGAGAAACTTTGAAACTCCAAATGGTTGCAGTCTCTTGGCAACTGCTAATCCAATTCTACCTAAACCCACAATTCCAACTGTCGAGTTTGTAATTTCCTTTCCACAAAGGTACAGTCCCTGGTCCCAAGTGCCCCATCCACCATCAGTCACTGCAGAGAAGGCTGTAATAGTAATAGCACTACACATTTTGTTAATTAATCAATTATATATGCAATGCAAAGCCATACTTCAAAGTGATACATGAAATATAACTACGGAGTCTGGTCCCACATGCATTGGACTTTAAAATTGCTCAAGTCTATGGATTTTGCTAAACTTCAGCATATTCTAAAATCTGATTGGCTAAGCAGCACGTCAAGTAAGAATATTCTCATAATCTAGAATACTCTTTAAGTTTTATGACGTCTTAGTAAATTCTCAAAGACAACATCAGTTGGTTTCCTGTTCTTCGGATGGGACAGTAAAAACCTAGGTCCCGTGTCACAGTAGGTGTCGGAACGTTAAAGAACCCTCACTGCTCAATGGCCGTAAGTACCGAGCATAGGCCAAAATTTGAAGCCCTTCACCGGCATTTGGTAACGTCTCCATATGAGTGAAAGATTCTTGAGTGGGACGTTAAACAACAATAAACAAGCAAACAACTTCAATTAATACTGCGTCATCACGTATTGTAAATAATAATTCACATTCCAAGAAAAAAATACATTGGAAAGTCAATCAAGCGAAGAAGATTGATCAGTAGGATCGATGAAGGTGCATTTTATGTGAATTACTCATGTGAAAATCGGGTTGGTTTCAAGTAAATTGACTAAGGTGCTAAACGTCGACTATGAATACCGTATGATGAAAGCGAAATTAAAGAGCGCGCAAAATGAATTAAAAACCATACATGATACTAGCAAACAATTTAATATGTGTCAAACGAAGATACAGCGTTAATTCAAACTATGTGTGGGAAACGCCATTACGGACTACACTGGTCATCGCCATGTTTTTTTTTTCATGGTTGATAGTCAATGCTGCATCTTTAATCCGATCCTGAAGTTTATCCATTTTACTGCTTTGTGTCATATAATATCTACCTACTGTGTTATGAGTAAGCTATCATACCATCTAAAACTAAACCATGAAATTTATTTACTTTGAACTGCGTTCTCTCATAGGCAATGCCTACTCATATTACAAATTAAATTGAAATTTTGGTATTTTATTCAAGTTATTGTTACTGGACTCTGTTGCGATAAATAACAACATGTAAATAATAACATTATCTTGGAGATACCTAGGTTTACTCGGGTACAAAACACAGTGGGTGAACAAGACACAAAGTATGAAATACTTCTGAAGTAAATTTCATTGTCGTCATGTTATATGTGGATCCACGTTTTTCCTGTCTCTCAAATATGGAGAAGCCACTAGCTATAAGTGAGGTATCATACAATTTGACCTGTGCTATAGACTTTGTATGGATATGTTAACGCACCACCCATATCGTGATGGAGACTTCGTTTGTCATTATCGCTAAAACCATGACCATGACCTTCATTTCCGTTGCAAATGCTTGGCGAACAGAGCAGTTATTTCCTATTCTAGAGAAGAATCGGGTATGAACCGAACTGGAAATTGAACCGGGGTTCATCCGCTCACAAGGCGGACGCTCTCCCCTAATCAAATGTAGTTTCATGCGACCAGTCCCGTTGTTCTCTGTGTCATGTTTTAATTTTTGAATTTACTCTGAGGGGGGTAAATACAAAAATTAAAACATGACAACTTTTAATTTTTGTATTTACCCCCCTCAGAGTAAATTCAAAAATTAAAACATGACATCTGAATCAGTTCTGAATTCATTCTCATATGGATAAAAAAAATGATGATCGAACGCACCTTCCTTGATCCGCCTTGAGGTTGCTAGCAGAAGTGCAAGTGTCGTTTCGGCCGTGGCATCAGTCAGAACATTCGGCGTGTATCCGACCTTGATGCCACGAGCTTTGCATTCCTCCAGATCGATATGTTCTAGTCCGACAGACATGGTCCCGACAACTTTAACTTTTCCCCCTAAAATACAAGTGATTTACTGGTGAAATATGATTCAAATGATTAAATACACATGAAAAATAAACATGATAATTAGTGAATTAATATTCAATAAAACATATTTCGTATATTTAAAATAATATTCGATGCTTTCAAAACGATGCAGTGATTAATTTTCACCATCAAAATAGATCGCCCCATGCAGGAGGAATGGCTGAGGAAGTCGTTGGTCAAATGGAATTGCTTAACTGTAATGCTCAAGGGGTCCTCCTGACCGAGTAGTAAGAGCGTCGCGCTTTAACCCATGAAGTCTCTCGACTCGACACCTCTGTTCAGCGTAAGTTCGAGTCCCGCTGGAACCTAAGCAGATTTTGTGAGGAAGTTTGCCAGTTTACTTGCGGAAGATTGGTAGTTTCTTTTCGGATATATTGTAAACGGACCGATTCTCTCCGCCATCATTTAACCTGGCAAAAATTGTTTGATTGTGGTATAGAACATCACTTAAAATATATATATATAAAAATATAAAAAATAAAAAATGAAAAAATAAAAAACTAATGCTCAAGGGTTTTGAATATGGCTCATCTAATTTGAATCCGGACATCTCTTTTGTGATTTACTGTGAGAAATACAATGGTATTGATTGACTACTTTGGGATCCGATCACTTCTGGATTATTAATTTTTTTTACTGATTTGATGAAAGTTCAAATGACAAATAATAAATTATCAGTAAATATTCGTAGGTATATAGATGGTATGAACATTAACATATTGTCCATTTTTATTTACGATTTTTTACTTTAATAGTAAAATTGGTAATCATGGTGTGGTAGAGAGAGAGAGAGAGAGAGAGAGAGAGAGAGAGAGATCTAAATTTTGATAAACTAAAGTCCAAAATAATTAGATATTGTGCAAGTATAAAAATGATGCTTAAATGACTTTACTGTACACACTTGTATAAACATAATACTATGTATGACCTCAAACTAGCTATAATAGAGGGGTATACCCAACATTTTTCTTTTTGAAAATCGTATTTTGCTTTTTTTTTTAAAAATGTTATGATGTAACTTATTTTTGTTTTTGAAGGATTCTGAAATAAAATTATTCTAATATCACCCCTGATGCAGTAGGCCCCTATATGACCACTCACTGGTTATACAATACAATTGTGTTGGAGTGTAAAGGAGCATTAGCTGTGTTTACTATGTGTGTTACATTCAAAGTTTACTTTGTTAAGTTAAACTTATCTATAACTGTTTATTGTTATAGATAAGTTTACCTTAACACAGTAAACTTTTAATGTAACACACACACACACACACACACACACACACACACACACATATATATATATATATATATATAATGCTTATTATACTTCAATAAAATCAGAACAACCACATTTGCCTCCACTGCTCGGTTACATATATACATGTATATTCTTCTTTTACTATTTGTACTCCATGTGGAATAACAAATAAGAGCTATACACAGGCATAAAAATATCTTATACATTGCATTCCTATATATTTTATGAAAATAAGGTCAGGTCCGGCGTGGGTTGCATATATTAAAATAGTAAGGCTGAAGTAATCAATTGCAAGTGAATAATTGCCAAACCTGGGTTTCTCAAGCTTTTTCACAAAATATATAGGAATTTTATATTTTTAAAATAATTTTTATGCCTGTGTATATCTCTGTGTTGTTATCGTATATCCATCTAAAAACAAATTAAAAACATGAACCCCCCCAAAAAAAAGCCAATGCCCCTTTAAATTTAAAGAATACTTTATCTAATCAATAGAAAATAAAAGGGGTCCTTATCATTTTCTATAGGAATATTTGTAATGTTTTAAATTTAGAATACATGTACTTTATTCAAACCGGCATAGGTTATGTAAAAATATAAATAGGAAGGGGGTTCAGACTCGCTATAATCTTAAATCAAAATAAATAAATAAAGTATAAAACATAGACATTGTTTTATATGTCAAGTACAAATTGAGCAAGATATTATTGATTTTACTTGCATTTACTACTAAAAGCCCTTGTCACACAACGGAGCTACACGTCTATCTCCGGAAACTTTACGGATCGAATGTTGACATATAATCAATAGATTTTAGGTTAGTGGGGACGTGCTTTTGATCTCCAAAGTGCCCTAGGATGCGGATCGAGAATTTGTTCAAGGGTTGGGGGGGGGGGGGGGGGGGGGGGGGGGGGGGTGAGGGTAACAGAATTATATATGACTGTTATAATACAAGCCTTATTGAACATGTTTTATTTTACAAATTGTTGGATAAATTGTAAAGCAATAATTCATATGAGACTTTATTTTCTGGCTTCGAGACACTAAAACTTTATTTACTATTTTCTTTTTAAAAAAAGAAAAAAGGCAATTTTAGGGGGTGTCCCACGCCCTCTCTAAATCCGCCAGTGGTATTTGCATGTATAAGGTTCGTAACCCTTGATCGACATCTACACATTTTCACACTTATCAAAGTTCTATTATCTAACCTGCCCGTTGAAGCACTTCTTTGTCAACCTTGTCGGGAGGATGGCAGATTATTGCATCGGCACCGACAACGCCTTCCAGCATCCCTTCACGAGTTATTGTTCCTGCCCCTGGCCACACATTCACTTCACATTCAGAACGAAGCCTCTCCATTGCGCTGGGCGGCAATATTCGTGAAACGAAGACTACAGGTCGGGACGCCATCTTAGTCAGTCAAGACAGGTGTTTGCTGCTGGATGTATTAAGACCGATAAGGAAACCCCGATGATAACGTAATCATATTTTCGTCGTCAGGATTGCGAGGCAACGTTAGTCAACGGAAGATAACTCTATTAATTTATTTGACGATATGGATTTATATTCCGGCTATAATAACAGATACATTATCTACTAACTATAATGAGTATTTTACGCCACAGTCAAAATTTATGCAGTTATGCAACTTATAAATCATGAGGAAGTTCAGAATGTCAAAAAACCGAGAGACCACTGCCATAAAAGACTCGAGGTTTTTGAGACAACACTCTAAAAACCACTTGGTTAAATAATTATGTAAATAACAATCTCTTTTGAGGAAAAATCTGCCTTGAGAGACCCCATTTCAGCGGCAAAAAAGAGAAAGGGTGGGATCGAAAGAATTAATCCAAAAAAAAAAAAATCTTAAAGACCCCGGGATCGTAAAACTTAAGAGTTTGCTGGAGTCTAAAAGTATTCCGGCTGAACTTCACCTGCTTAGTGTTTCAAATTTCAGTATATATATATATATACATATATATACATGTATATATATAAATATATATAAATATAGATTCACTTGACCAGTGCTCGAACACTTTACGAATTTACCGTTTCCTCTATACAAAGGGGCCGATCAACCAAATGGTGACATAATTATGGGATCTGATGTGACTTCTCTACCTCCCGGTTAGGAAAATTCTACATCAAATGACATAACTAAGGGCGAATTTGTTGCAAATAAACTGGTTTCGGTTTATGGTTTTAAACTAGTTTGCAAACCGGTTATGAAACTGAAACTGGTTTAAATGAATGGTTTAAACTACCAAAATGGGGTAGGCCTACAGAAAGATTGTTTCAAAGTAAACAGTCGCCTTTTTATATGAAATGTAAAAATAAAGGGGAAAATAATACCAATTATACAAAAAAGAGTATTAATCTTATTGCAATATTTATTAACCCTGATTATTATATCTCCACATTTTGAATTGTCAGGGGTTAATATGACAATAATAAAAAAGAAAATCACTCGATGGTAAGTTCCCTCTTAAATAAAATCGTGAAAACATGATAAACAAAATGACAATCGATAGCTGATCGATTTGGAGTTTGAATTTTTAATATTGTAAAATGTCTCTGTGTCCGTATGGGTACAGTTTTACTGCCCGAGTACAAAGAATACCTAAAAGACACATAAAAGGTACTCCGTCCATGTTGTCGCCGCCATTTTGTTGTAGCAACAAAAGTTTTGTAAACCTAGTAAACCACCCCATGAGGCAGTTTGAATGGTTTGATAAACTACTTTGGGTTTAGGATAAAACAAATGAAAACCCCGTTTTTGTTTTGAACCGGTTTATGTAACAAATGGAAAGTTTACTAGACTGGGTCAAAACTTAATCCAGTTTCTGTAGAACAAATTCGCCCCTAAACTCCTGCAGACGACACTTCATGCAAATCTCGAACCAAAAATTGTTGAAAATTTGAGTTGAAAACTGCGTTTATCTCGTTCTCGTTTTAACCATGTTAATGTACCTGAAAATAAAAATTACTGCATCTCAAAACAGAAAGAAGTTTTAATATCATGTATCGTTTGAAATATAACAAAAATTTGCATCTACAATTTATTTTTTGTGGTGATCGAGCACTGTTCCAGTCCGATGTCGATTTCTGCCATTATAGTGGTGTCATGTGATCAACTACCAAAAAGACATGTGAAAAATTACGTGGTTCACACATTACGGAAATTACTCAACTTGTGTCTGTTATAACCTCAAAATTTACTTACTTTAATCCGTGTGCCATCTGGCATGTAAATTACGTAATTTTTACGAAATTCGAACACTGGTCAAGTGAATCTATATATAGGCCCTAATCGAACACATCCAGACAAAATTTCGTTAAAATTTGAAGCCAAATATTTGCACATTGACAAACATACAGACCGAAAATGGGAAATAAAAATGCGAATATTTGAGCCTGATTAATTAAATGCTTGTCTTTAAGATCTATGGTTTTTATTTGAAAATCAATGTTTGAAGTTTCTATATTTTGGACTGGGGAGAATGCATCCAAATAATTTCTTAAATTCAAATCTTAAAAAAATATGTTTGTGGGAATGCCCAGAATTATGCATTCTTTTAAAACCGCGTCGATCATGGTTACTACACAACAGAAGTTTTGTAAAAGAAGCATTGACTCTATACCTATAAATGGTGAATAAATTAATAAATATACATGTAAATAAATAAATAAATGGAATAGTTAATAATCAGACAAAAGAATAAACAAATAAATGAATAAATAAATAGATTAACAAAGAAATAGGCAAATAAATAAAAACAAATGATAATAGAGGGCGAAGCCCTCATATATGTAGAGAAGCTCACATTTTTTAATTCCCACTACATCCGGGGACCCGTACTACTAATGGAAAAAATTCTGCTCACATCGTGAATTTGCGCGTGACAGAAAGAAAATGTCGGAAATGCGAAGTCATTACTTTTAAAGTGCATTACAAACAAAGTAATAAACTACCGTACTAGAAAACGTTTTGCAGACCGAGACTAGGCCATAACGACCAGAGTTGTACATCGAACCCCGATCACGAAGCGCCTCAATTATTCTGGTAATGTGAACTACACAAAATTATGGATATGCTAGGGTCTTTTATAGAGAGATTATATTGCATAAAAACATGTTTGTGCATTTAATTCATGACTAATAAATACCACATAGATTCTATTTAAGTTTTAGCACAGAAGAAACAGTCAGTCAATCAATATTTTATTTAAAACAATGAGTGAATAACCGGGACATTTACGTGATAAAAACACTGAATATTCATCATTTTGCCTTTGGTGATTCTGTCGTGTTGCCCCCGTCAAAGGGATTAACGAACATGTAAAACTGTTGATGAATGCCTTCGCCCTCTCCATAGGTTTACCTATGATTTTGGCTGCCCCGAAAAAATTTATTTATTTAGAGGGCGAAGCCCTCATTCAAGGAAAAAAAGTAATACTACATCCGGGGACCCGTACTGCTAATGGTAAAAATTTTTGCTCACATCGGGAAATTGCGCGAGACATAAACAAAATGTTGGAATTGCAAAGTCATAGACTTAAAGCGCATTGCAAACGAAGTAATCACTAGTTTCTAAAAACTACCGGCACTGGCAAACGTGTTTTCAGACTGAGACTAGGACATAACGACTAGGGTTGTACACATGGAACGCGACCACGAAGCGCATCCATGCGTAAGGAGACTCAAACGAAAATTCTGGGTAATGTGAACTGCACGAAATGATGGATACGCTGGGATAGAGAAAAATATATAGCATAAAAACATATTTGTGCATTTAATTCGTGACTAATAAGTACCAGATTGATTCTATTTACGTTTTAGCACCAAGGAAACAGTCAGCCACTCAATCACGAAGCGCATCCATTATTCGGGTAATGTGAAATGCACGAAGTGATAGATACTCTGGGATAGAGTAAAATATATAGCATAAAAACATGATGTTGCATTTAGTTCATGATTAATAAATTATACATAGATTCTATTTAAGAAACAGTCAGCCACTCAATATTTTGTTTAAAACGATTAGTGAATGACCGGGACATTTAGGCCTACGTGATAAAAACACTGAACATTAATCCCTTTGGGGATTTTGTCGTGTTGCCTCCCGATAGGGGGCAACACAACAGATTCCCCAAAGGGATTTACTGAATATGTAAAACTGTTGACGAATGCTTTCGCCCTCCCCATAGGTTTACCTATGTATTATTATATATAGAAGGCGAAGCCCTCATATATGTAGAGAAGCTCACATTTTTATTCCTACTATATCCGGGGACCCGTACTACTAATCGCAAAAATTCTGCTCATATCGGGAAATTGCGCGAGACATAAACAAAATGTCGGAATTGTAGAGCCATTTCTTAAAAGCCCATTGCAAACGAGGTAATAAACTAACGCACTAGCAAACGTTTTACATATTGAGACTAGGCCATAATGACTAGTGTTGTACATTGAACCCGATCACGAAGCGCATCCATTATTCGGGTAATGTGAACTGCACGAAATGATGGATACGCTGGGATAGAATAAAATATATAGCATAAAAACATAATTTTGCATTTAATTCATGACTAATAAATAATACATAGATTCTATTTAAGTTTTAACACCAAGGACACAGTCAGCAACTCAATATTTTGTTTAAAACAATGAGTGAACGACCGGAACATTTAGGCCTACGTGATAAAAACAATGTCTGAACATTAATCCCTATGGGGATTTTGTCGTGTTGCCCCCAGCAACACGACAGAATCCCCAAAGGGATTTACTGAATATGTAAAACTGTTGACTAATGCTTTCGCCCTCTCCATAGCTTTACCAATGTATTATTATTTATAAAACAGGTACACTGTTGCGTGTTGTTTGCTTTCCGCAAATTGCTGCGAATTTTCACCGATACTAATACGTTGCCAGCTTGGAAGAAGTGCCACAAAATTTGTTTGTGTTGTCAACAGTCACTACAAGATTCAGGGATGTCTTAGATCTATATGATCTAGTCCGGAAATCCAATCTGGGACCACCCACTCACAAGGCAGACGTTCATACCACTGGGCTTTCGCGAGAGGATTTCCCTACGACGTCCCCCCCAAAGTAAAATATAAATCGTGCGGGTGGAGAATAATAATGGCACGATCCAGTTATACTGAAAATACGAAATACATGTACATCGCCATTCCCCTCTACCATAACTCCACCATTAAAAACTGGACGCCACCATATAACTGAAAAAATGCTGAGTGTGGCGTAGTTCTAACAAAAATCAAATCAAATCAATCAGCCGGATTGCGATACGTCACGAGAATGTCATCCGGGGCGATGACGTTGCCAGCTGTACCGAGTGTCGAGTGACATCTCAAGTGACTCTATCGGAAAGCGGCTAGATAAAAATTTAGTATGGTTATTTTGGATTATTCACAATGGAAAAGATAGATATGGGCGGAGAAAGGCAGATGCATGTTTTCTGATATTTAACTTTATCAGTGACACTGAGAATTTTCTTACTTATTTGGAGTCTGACAATTCATCTTCTCTCATGGTAAGCAATTTCGTCTGTGGGGGAACTACCTATAAGCTAATACTTGATACTTCTGACTAAACAAATTAGGGAGCCGTTTTACTGAATTAATAGAAGTATTATGATTAGTAGTGACAGAAGAAGTAGTAGTAAGTAATAGTAGATGTGAACATTGTAGTGCATGACGAATTAGCAGCAGTAGAAGCATCAGCAGCAGCAGTAGTAGTAGTAGTAGATCTAGTAGTGGAATTTTAGTGCATGTAGTAGTAGTAGTAGTCTAGTAGTAGTAGATCTTGATTCTAGTAGTTTTATTGTATGTTTCGTTTCCTTTGTAGGCTGAAGTACCATACAGCACATATATCCAAAGAATGCCGTGGCTTCTGTCGTCAGCTTTACCGGATAATAGAACATACTTCCTTGTATTTTCATAGGAGGGTCTCCATTTTAATACTGCAGGACAAACCAAAATCTCCGAAAAGGCTAGCAAGGAATACGGAACCTTTATTTCAACATATGTCGAGTCTGCTATCATCAACATCCTGTCTGGATAAATTTGGTATTTCGACACCTTATGACCCGGTACCACCATTACATATATCTAGACTAAGATGCTTTTTGCTGCCTACTTAAAGGACTTTGGCTACGAAGTAACGTTTCAGACTTTAACCTCTTGACTTGTCAATTTCGCCAATTTTCTGTCTGGATAAATTTGGAGTTTCGACACCTTACAGCACGGTGCCACCATGCAGACTGAATTATTCAAATTGCTCCCGAGATTTCTGCTTTCCCAGAGAGAAGGAGACAAGACAAATGGGTACACAAGCAGGGAATTCTTGTTCAGTAGAAACATCATCTTTTGATGAAGCAGAAAACAAGACAGCTGCGCAAATTATTTTATACCCCCACCTGATCACCAACTAACCATTAATCTAACTATTTCTAGTGCCCAATCTGGCCTCGGAGACACTGATGGTGGTGGTATCTTAAATCTTACTGTAAATACTTCTATTAATATGACAAATGAAGGAGTCAGATCAGTTGAACATGTTATTGCAGGAACGGATGCAGAGGTTGTGGAAATAGTTAATATACAGAACACAGAGTAACATCAAAATCACACAGCACATATTTCACGTCCAAAATGACTCAAGACCCAGCTTTCTATGATAATAAACCAAAGTTAACGTATTCATGTGCGAATATATTTCCCAAAACAGATTTGAGCCGGAAGCCACATCGATAGAAAAGAAATTTAGTTTTGGGTCAATGGCTATTGGCTAAGGATGAGAATTGTCACACACCAGTGTCTGTGTACTCCTGGACATCGGATAGCCATAGCGATAACAAAGAAACTCTGGAACAGACCAGCTCTGGTGTCATCCTACCGGAATCGGAGTCTTTGGGACTTCGGAAAAATTCTGAACAGGAAAGAGGTGAATCTTTTACTTCTTATAAATCCTTGGCTCCAGTAAATCCAAGAACATACCGCTTTTTCTCAGAAAATATTTTCTATTCAGGACAAAATACATCCGCTCTGGTTTAATACAGCCAGAACCAGAGTCTTTGGAATTTTGTCAACAGTAATGAATAATTATAAATCTTTGGCTCCAATTATTCCAAGAACATACAGTCTTTTCTCTGAAAATATAATCAAATCACCCCCCAAAAAATGCATCAGCTGACTTTAACCACTTGTCAATTTCGCCGTTCGCTGCAGTGGAGTATGACAACCGAAACCAAGTCACATGGTCTCTGGTTGGCACCAAGGTAACATTTTTAACAGTTGACGACGTGGAACTTGTCTAAAGCGACGGTTTCAGACAATATAAAAAATCTCAGATAAAAAGTATAAATCTTTAGGATGTCCTGGATATAGGTCCTTAAATCTGGTAAAAAAAGACAAACACGGACCTCTGGAAACCAAGAGGTGGGATCAGATGTCATGGAGGAGTAAGTATTCCCTGTTACCGGTCACATCCGCCATGAGTCCACAGCCCAATCCAAATGAAATACGTGAGGAACGATTCATCGTGACAAACAATTATTGGCCGATGATCTTTATGGAACTCTATTCCTTGGGAGTTTTGTGGAAGATAAAAACCAAATAGTGACCATAAAAATCATAGGAAGCAATTTATAACACTACATGGAGTAAAGATTCTACTTTTCCTGAAAGACACGGGCTATGTGACTTATTGTTTTGGGATTTGGCTACTGCCGGCAGATCCTCTTAATCTATGTATAGTGGAATGAAATTCTTCGTACATGGAAACACTTTACAGAAACGAATGAAAGAAAATTCAGATAACTATCACCCAGTAAACAGGTGTTTTGTGGGCTGAAGAGGATGCATCAAAACACATACTAATAAACGAAATCAAATCTAATAGCAATCTGCTACAGGTTGAAGGATCTGCAAAGAATAAAATTTAATGATTTTCGACTTGCTTCCTCTATGTCTGATATGAGGTGCGACCCAAGAAACATATCAAAACATACGTGCCATTTCTTCGCGCCAGAAGTTTGTGAGGGCAGTCGAACCTCAGTGGCTTCCGATATCTACAGCGCGGGCTATCTGCTGGGGGAGATCTGCTTTTCTGTGAGTTTGCCTTGCCTTAAAGATAATTGCACATATGCAAGAACACGGACTGATCCCCTCAAAAGACTTTCTGTCGAGCAGGCTGTTATTATGCGTGAGAGAATAATGTTTCAACAATTTGAATGCAACAGATAGAGGCCAGGAAACGTCGTCGAATGTTTGCCCAAAGCACCGGAAAGTTGAAAGACAGAATGAATTTATGAAACTTGTTATGGTGTTCAGGCCGTTATAGAAACACCGTTAAACAATCCAGACGTTCAGAATAAATCCGTGATGTCGCTCTGTCATTGATTAAAAGGGTGGCCAACATAACAGTCTGACGGAATAGACAATTGGGCATATCCCGTTTGCGTTTTGTGGCAATGATGGCAAAACAGATATGCCGGACTGTTTGGCAGATGTACCAGTTTCTCTTACAGACAGGGATGCAATCATATTTGCGAAAACCGAAGACATTGTATACTTGGCGTATGTGAAATAGAATAACCACGATCAGGTCGCTACGGAAGATATAAAAATGAAAGCCAAAATACAAAAATACTCCTTCAACACTGGCTTTGTACCCAAAATATTTGGCTTCATTTACGGCGTCCTTGGTCCTGGTGAGCTGAATATTATTCAGAAGTGTGTTGGAAATGGGTGCACCTTGCAGCTACACTTCATATTTCCTCCCCGTAACATTTTATCTGCAAAAATGAGGTAGGAAATCTCCAAACAACTGGCCTGTGGAATGGCGTGTACGGAAAGTGTGTACTTATTAATGATTTCAAAAAGCGACAATTTATTGTTATATCTTAAAGAAAATCAAATCTGCATAAACAGATTGACAGATAGATAAATAATAAGTTTGAAAAAATTTGTACAGGAAGTTTTAGTTCAGCAGATTAAAAAATAATGGCTTGGTTTGGTTTTCAAGATTGTAATTTGATTTTGTGTAAATTTTATTTACATAAACTTGGTACCTGAAATCTCGGTACCTGATCATAATCTTATACTAAAGTAATACTTCGCATTGATAGCACCATACACATTCTAAATTCTTCAAAAGCTAAGATAACCATCTTTTTACAGTGGTTACACTTAGATTTGGCATAGATTTATTATTTGGCCTTGTATGATACCACATTCTCTTTAGAAAATAAACACCTATTTTAAATTGGAGTTCAAATGATGAAATCTAATTGACAGAAACGATCGTTTTGGGCATTAAAACTTTGGTATTATGTTTATAAAATTGAAAACATGTTCGTATAAAGTTTTATAAAACCCTCGATGGTCTAGATAAAAGACCCTTGACAATATTTTTTGTTAAAAATCTAAATAATTTTAATTACTCTAGAAAAAAAGCCCAAATCGGTGGTCCAGGTTGAGAGGAAGTTGCTCAACAATGCTTATGTATTCAAAATATATAGTACAAGACGCCATTACAGCAATGAATAATGAGATAATAATGAAAGAAAATTTGTTTTTTCTTTCAAAGTTAGATACCATACTCAACATTATCGAACGTTTTTTTTACGTGAATGAAAAAAGATCTGAATGTTTTTCCTATACTAGTCAGTAACATCCAGAAATTAAAAAAAAAACCCAACAACATTAAAATAAAAGATGAGCTTGAATATTGAATAAATTTTGGTGAATCCGGGCCTTGATTTAGTGTTTAAATTTAAACGATTGTTGTATAATGACACTTGGAAATCTTTAAAAAGAATTATTGTTCTTGATATATGAAAAAGGGAGGTAACTTGTATTCCGGAATGATTTGTTTCGTTTGGAAGCTTGACAATGAGAAATGTCGTTAAAGTACTCGTTTGAATTATATTATTGTAAGCTGTGTTGTATTTAATTACATAGCCAATAAATAAATATATTTACATGTATTTTTATTTATAAAATAGTAAATACATATGTTCAACGATACTGGCAAACGTATACCTCCCTGTTGTTCAACAAGCCTCCATAGCTCAGTGGTTAGAGCACTGGTCTTGTAAACCAGGGGTCGGGAGTTCGATCCTCCCTGGGGGCTCGTTGATGCCCACTATTTTTCTTTTATTTTTACAATTTTCACTCATCGATTTAGCAAAATCTATTACGAGAAGTTACTTCAAAACTGAATTTTGTTCAAATTTACCAAATGCTTAATGTATATTGGTGAATGTTAGGAATTATTTTGCCAACAATACATAGACTATCGGAGAATCCTGCACTTAACAATGAATCTGCAACAATGTCAATGTGTAGTAAATGGAGTGAAATCAGCATTCCAATTCATTTCTAAATACATTAGGAATACATTAATATTAAATCTATACTGGGACTAAAACGGGTATAACTAAGGTGATTTCGCTAGATATTTTCCTACGTGTCGTCTGCTTATAAAATCTGTAGAAATGTACTGCAGCCAGAAATTTCAAAACAACTACATGTATTTTTAACAGATTATAACGTCAGTTTATCTGTATTCCTCCCAACTTTCATTTTCACGCGCTGGGGGAGTGATGTCATGGCGGCATGAGAAAAAAATAAGATTATTAACGTTTTAAATAAAACAAAACATATGAATGTAATCATATTGATATATAATTGTGCACTCCTAATAACTAGTACATAAATTTTGTCCAATTCACTCTTTGTTGAGCCTAACAAATATTCATTAAACTTAACCGTTCCGGAGATATTACAGTAAAGGTAAGAAAAATTGGCGCCGCAATTCAATCGGGGAAAGCCTAAAACGAGGTCTTTTAAAATCTTTCACTATATAGAATATCAAATTTGTAGATTTTCAGAGAAATTATAAAAAATCGCCCGGGAATTGTTAAAGTACCAGAAGATCTAAATATATCTGACACAGTTGTTCGTTTGTAATGTCACAGTTTTCTCAATGGTGCATATATATATAAGTCTATCCTCATCACATATTATTAAGAAATCTTTGTAAAATATCTGCAAACATTACACGCGACGCAAAACTTACTACTGTCAGATAAATTCTAATTTTCTCAATGACAATGCTATGATATTCATTTTACTGTGTATTCTTAGACGAATTCGGTAATATATGTAGATTTATTCTTTGACCTTGTATGATACCATTTTTTGTTTCGGAAATATACAATTATATTAAATTCCAGACAATTGATGACGTCTTATTGACGTAATTGATCGTTTTGAGCATTTATTTTGACCTCATTTTGAAACTATAACTTTGGTATTGTTATAACCACCGAGTCTTTCTCACTGGTGGAAGGCTGCTTGAGTCCCCGAGGGTATTCATAAATCAAATATCTGGTATTTCGGTGCTAATCGATTTTACACTAAAATAATACATGTATTTTGGCAATACATATATATCAAATTCGAGCTCAACCGATGAAGTCTTATTGACAGAAACGACCGTCTTGAGCAATTGTTTTGACCTCATTTTAAACTTATAACTTTGATATTGTTAATAACATTTATAACCACTAAGCCGTTGCCACTGCTGGTGGACCGTTTGAGTCCCCGAAGGTATTCATAATACACGTTTCTGATACTTCGGTGCAAATCGGACTATTTTATACTAAATTAATATTTCGTTCAGATTGCAGCAATTAAATTCTAAGCTTCTCAAAAGCTAAGATATTCATTTTAATTACAGTGGGTACTTGCAATACACTTTTGAAAGAATCGATCGTTTTGAGTATTTAATTTGGCCTCACCTTTAAAACTATAACTTCGGTGTTGTTAATAACATTTATAACCACTAGGTCACGACTGGTGGACCGTTTGAGTCTCCGAGAGTATGCATAATACAAGTTTCTGGAACTTCCTTGCAAGTCGAATTATCTTATACTAAATTAATGTTTGGTTCAGATAGCACCATTTAAATTCTAAGCTTCTCAAAAGCTGAGATATTCATTTATACAGTCGGTACTCAGACGAAGTTGGCAATACATTATAGATTTATCGGAAAATTCGTATAAGCAGAAATTTTAACGATGATTCAACTTGTGCAATATTAGCGAGGTTGCTGCGATCGCTAAAATTGAAAATCGTTAACAATTCATTCCTCATTGCAGGAAAGGGTTATTGTCATGAATGTAGGGTTCCGT